>JACVTC010000230.1:0-130436 GCA_016946835.1 Neocallimastix lanati (nom. inval.) | reverse complement strand
TGTTTCGCTGATGCATGTCCAGTAAAAATAATAGAAAATAATAGAAAAATTATTTAGAAAAATATTAATATAAATATTTATTAAAAATTAATTTTATATAATTGAATCTTAAAATATATTATTAATATATTATTAAAGATAATTTATTATTATTAATTATTAAAATATTAAATTAAATAATAATATTAAAAATATTAAAAGAATTGTTGATAATATAGTAAAATTAGTTATATTAATTATAACGGAGATTGAATGTTTAATTAAATTGATGTTAATATTAAAATAATTTTTAAATAATGTTAAACAAGATGAATTAATAGTTATAAGTAAAAAGTTATGGATATTTATATTTATTAATTAATTTTAGTGTTTCGATAAATAAAATTTATAAAATTAGTAAAAAATATAATTATGAAAATAATTTATAAATAAATATTTCTTTTTTTTTAAGGAATAATAATAAAACATGTATTTTTTTATGATAAAATATAATAAATAAAATAATAAAAGATAAATAAATAAAAAGTAAATATAATTATTGTAATATAATATTCTTGGAGTAATTCCCTTTTGCACAAACGCCCAACTAACATATACGGTATTTAATAAAATATCGTATCAAAAATGGTGGAGAATCCGGGCGTGCAAACCAAGAATATTATGAAATTTATATTTATATTGATATTTACTTTTTAAAAATAAAGACAATTAAATAATTAATATTAAATTAAAATTAAATAATTAATTTTTTTATAATAGTAATATATAAATTTATATAAAAAAAAAAAAAAAAAAAAAAAAAAAAAAAAAAAAAAAAAAAAAACCTAAAATTATTATGATTATTATTAAATAATAATTAAAGGTAACTGGGAGTTCGAACCAGAATAAAAACGAATAAGTCTTTAATTATTATTATTAGTATAGTTAATTTTTTTTATTATCATCTTTATTAGTAATTAAAGACAACTGGGAATTCGGACCAGTATAAAAACGAATAAACCTTTAATTAAGAAATGATATTATAATAAAAAGTAGTAATAGTTTAGTATAAAAATTAATATTAAATAATATTTTATTAATAGTATATGTGATAATATTTAGAAAAAAAAAATAATAGATAATATTTTAATAATAATAATAAATAATATTTTAGTAATGGTGAATTAAGTAATAATTAATAATAATAAATGATATTTTAGTAATAGTGAATTAAGTAATAATTAATAATAATAAATAATATTTTAGTAATAGTGAATTAAGTAATAATTAATAATAATAAATAATATTTTAGTAATAGTAATATTTTAGTAATAGTGTATAAAATAAGAATTAATAATAATAATAATAATAATTAAATGATATTTTAGTAATAGTGAATTAAGTAATAATTAATAATAATAAATAATATTTTAGTAATAGTGAATTAAGTAATAATTAATAATAATAAATAATATTTTAGTAATAGTGAATTAATAATTAATAATAATAAATAATATTTTAATAATAGTAATATTTTAGTAATAGTATATAAAATAAGAATTAATAATAATAATAATAATAATAATAATAGTAATAATAATAACAATAATAATAACAATAATAAAAATAACATTATTATACTCGTAAAAGTATATAAGAATATAATTTCAAATTAAAATAATAATTAGATAAATGGCGGACGCTTCGAAAATTAGAAGAGACTTACCATACTTAGCAAATTATGGTAAGGACATAGATTCTTGGATAGAAGATTTCAAAAATGTTATGGAAATTTACAACATCGAGGAACCAAACAGAATTTTTATTTGGGTAAAGAACGCAGTAGAGGCTGACATAAAAAACCTTTTAAAATCTTTATGTACTACAAGAAATAATGTTAAAAGGTTTCCCTCATATAAAGAAATCCAGAGAGCCATTGAAGATTATTTAGAAATTACTCAAAATGATAAGTGTTCAATTTTAAAGGCCTTAAAAATAAAAAGAAATGAAACAATTAAAGGATTTAATTATAATTATTTAACTCTTTATCATCGACTTGACTTGGAATATAAAAAATTAATATGTGTCGATGATTATTTAAATGCTATACATGATAGGGTATATGTACATTCTCAAGTAATTTTGGCCAACTGTAAAACATTAACAGAAGCGTTCGAAGTAGCAGAACGTGCAGAAAAAGCTGAAGTACGAACTATAACAAACAAAAATTCTCAGAATGTTATGGTATATCAAAACAACATAAATAAAAATAATAACAATTTATTAAATCATCCAATTTATAGGAGCTTAAGAGAACATGGAAATAATTTAGATAATTCATATCAAGCGTCATCATATGTTATGGGTTATATAAATGAAAACTCCACCAATAATAGAATGTTTACACCAGGTAGATATAGTAACAATAAAAATAAAAGTTTTAATAATAATAATAATTATTATCACGGAGTAGAACAAATTCAACAAAATAATACTTATGATACAAGAAGATTCTATAATAACTACGAACCAAAAGCTAGAAAATCAGTTATGTGTTACTCATGTAAACAAGTAGGACATAAAGCTTATGAATGTCCTAATAATAAAAATAATGGTAGTAATAGAAATAATAATCTTTATAATATGAATAATAATGATATGGGTAATAATTATAATAATAATTTTGATTATAATAATAATAGTAATAAATATAACAATTATTATAATAATAGTAATAAAAATGGCTACAATAATTCTTTTAATGGTAGTAATTATTACTTTAATAAAAATAATAAATTTACTGGAAATAATATTGCTAATAGAAATAATCATAATTTTAATGAGAATAATATTCCCACTGGAAATAATAATTTTAATAGAAATTCTAATGGAATAAATCAGGATATTAATACTACTAGTTCAAATATTAATAGTAATTTCAAAGCTAATGTAAATAATAATAATAATAATAATGGAGATAGCTTTAATAATTTAAACTAAATAATGGGAGAAGGACAACTCCCGTTAACCAAACCAAACTTCAAACTTATAATAAAAATAATAGTATTAATGAAGAATATGTAAATTTAACATACTCTCCCAAGTTAAATAATAATACTATGAAAACAAAAAATAATTATAATAATACTAATGATAATAATTTACATAATAATAATAATAATAATAACTTACATAATAATAATAATAATAATAATAATTCATATAATGCTAGTGCAACTTCAAATAATGATGTAATAAATAATGGATATCCTTATAATGATAATTCACATAATTATGATATAAACAATAATTATTTAAATAAGAATAATAAAATAAATTATACAAACAGTTTATTTGATGATAATCATACAAGTATTGATAATATTTATTCCAATAATAATAATAATAATAACTTAAATAATATAGAATATCTTAGTAAGAATACTAGTAACGGTTATAAATTAAATAATAGTAATCATAACAACATCTATGAAAATGACACTATTAATAAACAAGTTAACAATGATGTTAATATAAATAATACTTATAAAAATAATAATGATGATCAAAGTAACAATGAAATTGATTTAAATAGAATTTCTATAAATGATAATGAAAAGAAAATTAATAATGAACCTAATTCAAATAATATTTATAATAATTTTGATAATTACCATAATGAGGAAATTATCGCTGTTGCCCAAAAGAAAGGTAAAAATAATTCAATAAAAATCTCCCCATATACCAAAGAAATAAAGAAAAAGCTTATAGATAATCCAGTTCCAATTATTACAAATGCTATGAAGAAAAATACTATTATGAAAAGAAAATTAAACGTTAATAAATTAGCAACTACAGGAACACCTGATATGATAATAGATGAGGGAGGAACGAATGTCAAACTATCAACAGAAAAAGAAGAAGGTAAAGAATTTAAAGAAAATAAAGATCATAAAAATGTTACTTTCAATGAATCTATTGAAATTTTTGAGGATTCACAACCACCAACTAATCAAACAATAACTAATAATAATACAAATAAATTAGAATATTTGGATCTTTCTTATATCAATCAACCAAATATTAGAAATGTAAAAAAAGCGAATAAATTGAATAAAATAAATGAAATGCTGAGCAGTAACAAAGATGATATACCCATCAATGTTAAAAGTTATTCCAAGCCAGAGAAACACATAAAAATGATGGAAGATTTTAATGAATTTAAAATTAAGGACTTTATCAAGGAAGTAGCATCAACCGAAGTCATAACGAAGTTAGTATATTTGTTAGACCTGTTTCCAAAGTTCAGGTCAGAATTTACAAAAGCATTAAAATTAACCGAAGGAAAAGAGAAAATAAAGAAAAATTTGAATACATCTTTAATAAATGTAATGACAATTATAAGCCAACATAAAGTGATTAAAGTTAAAGGCACTGTGGATAAGAAACCAGCTGAAATTTTCTTGGACTCGTGTGCTAGCGTTAATTTGATTACCACTACGGCTTTAAAAAAATTTAAAATTAATAAAAATCCTATTGGGAGAATATCCGAAAAAATTTTTCAGGTATATTCCAACAATTCAACTTGTTCAGATATTTATGAACTAAAAATATCTATTGGAAATTACACTTTTATCGATTACTTTAGGAAAATTGATAAGGATGATATCTTTGATATATTAATAGGTATTGACACACTTAAACGAAATAGATTTGATATAAATTTAGTTAATGATACCTTATATCATATTGATGAAAATAATAATCCTATAGAATTAGCTTCTTTATTTTATGATGTTAGCTTGAGTCCTTCTGAAAGTACAAATAGAATTAATGACGAAGAAAATAATATGAATAAGGAGAATAATATAAATAATAATTCTTCTGAAGAGAATGATGAGGATTCTGAAACTAGTTGGAGTGACAATGATAATAATAATGATAATAATAATATACTTTTTACATATGCTAAATCAGAGTTACCTAATATTAACATAAATAATTTTAATGTAAAATTACCTTTCTTTAATAGTGTCGACATCGATAAAGAAAATAATATCAAAATAAAAACGAATAATAATAAGAATGATGATAAAATTGACAATTATAAAATAAATGATCATAAAATTAATTCTAAAGTTACAAACAATATAAATCCCATACTACATTCTAAACTTCCATCAAAAATCGATTCTGATCAAAACGGCAATAACAAATTAAATAGTAATTATAAATTAGTAGATAGAAATATTGAAAGGAAAGAATATAAGAATAAAACGGTTGATATTACAACACAATTGATTCCATCTCTTTTATTAATAACTAATGAAGTACTACATAATGAAAACGAGGTTTGCACAGACGACACAATATCTAAACTGGAAATGATTCACTCTATTGTAAAAAAATTACTAGAAAATTTGAAAGCTGATGTAGAAAAATTATTTTTAAATTATACTAGTGTTCTTGCACTGAAAACTGACGATTTGGGTTCGTCAAAGCTATATCCTCATAGAATTAATTTAATACCAGGAACAACACCTATTAAACAGAGGGCCTACCGTATTTCAAAAGTGCAAGCTGATGCACTTAAAAAGGAATTAATTAAACTTATAAATAATAACTTAATTGTCCCTTCTAGTTCTCCTTGGTCTTCTCCTGTAGTACTGGTACCGAAAAAGAATGGTCAAGTGAGAATGTGTGTTGACTACAGGAAGATTAATAATTGTACATTAAAGGACGCTTATGCACTTCCTTTAATAGATGATATACTTTACTATGTTAGCGGTGATATTTCTATTTTGTCTACTATTGATCTCTTCTCAGGGTACCATCAGATTCCTATGCATTCTGATGATAAAGATATCACTTGCTTTACGACCATTTACGGAAACTTTAATTTTGAAGTTATGCCTTTTGGACTATGCAACGCTCCCGCTACTTTTCAAAGGGAGATGAACAGAATATTTTTTGATTTAATCGGAGTATGTGTTTTTATTTACATAGATGACTTAGTTATTTATTCTCCTTCATTAGATCAACACATCAAAGACCTAGAAAAAGTATTCCTCATTCTTGCTAATAATAGATTAAAAGTGAATTTTGAAAAATGTGATTTCTTTAAAGAAGAAGTTGAGCTCCTTGGTCATACTCTTTCTACTAAGGGTATAAAACCTATGAATTCTAAAATAAAAGTTATTGCTAATTGGTTACCTCCTTCTAATTTAAAACAGTTACGTTCTTTCTTAGGGGCAATTGGATATTACCGGAAATTCATTAGCCATTTTGCCCAAATTGCTAAACCTTTATATGATTTAACAAAAAAGAATGTTCCTTTTGTTTGGTCTACCGAATCTAATAATGCATTTGAATTTTTAAAAATTCGTCTTATTAATGCACCTATATTGTCACCTCCAAATTTTGATAAACCATTTATTGTTCGTTCAGATGCATCTAAATCAGGAATTGGCGGGGTACTACTTCAGTTAGACGATGACAACATTGAGAAGCCATTATATTATGAAAGTAGGACACTTTCCAATTCTGAAATCAATTATAGCATTACAGAACTTGAGGGGCTTGCCGCATTTTACTGTGTCATGAAATTTAAACCTTTTCTCACTGGTAATAGTTTTGAGACAATTCTTTATACCGATCATAAGCCTTTAGTTTACATATTTAAAAATAAAGAACCTTCTTCAGCAAGGCATGTCAAATGGATAACTGAGTTCAGTATTTTAAAAATTAAAGTGTTATATGAAGAGGGGAGGAGGAATGTAGTTGCTGATGCACTATCTAGATTACATTCTAACAATGAAAAATATATAATCAAAAATATAAAAAATGATGATAAACATATAAAAAATAAAAATAAAAGAAATAATATAAAAAATTATAATAAAGATGTATTCAACCAAGTTATAAATAATGAAATTCAAAATTGTGAAATTAAAAATAATGAAGAAATTAGAAATAAGAAAAATACTAAAATTAATAAAATAAAAGAGTTAGTGGATGAAATTAAGATCAATAGTAATAATGAAAATTACAAAATGGAATATGAGGAAATTAAAAATAATGTAAATAACATTAATAAGTTTAATAAGTTTAATAATAAATTACATAATAATAATAGTGAAAATAATGGAGTGGAAAATAAATTGAATGTGAATTATATGGTATTTCAAACTGAAGAAAATAATAAACATAGTTTTAATAATAATGATAATAATAATAATAATATTAATCATGTTAATACTAATAATAATGATATTGATGATAGTACTGAAATACTAAATGATTTCTATAAAAAAATAATAAACCAGAAATTTGTATTAATTGATGGAGTTCAGTATTATAAAGATAATAATGAATTAAGAAAAGTAATATTTAATGATAATGAAAAATGGGAACTTATTAGTAAAGCTCATTGTTTAGGACATGAAGGTAACTTTAAAACCTACCATCGTTTGAAAAGGAACTATTATTGGATAGGAATGAATAAGGATATCAGATTATTTATTAAATCTTGTCATGTATGTCAATTATGTAAACCACAACCACCGAATGTATTTACAGAAGATTTAGCTACACCCCCAGGTCTACCTTTTACTCGGGTAGGATTGGATTTAGTTGGACCCTTATACGAATCTTTCAGAGGTAATAAATATATAATAGTACTTGTAGATTATTTAACAAAATGGGTGGAAGCTGAAGCATTAGCCAAAACAGAATCAGAAGATGTCATTAGATTTTTAAATAATATATTTTCAAGACACGGGATTCCAGAGATATTAATTACTGATAATGGCCCGCAATTCATATCTGATAAAACAAAAGCTTTCCTAGATTTAAATGATGTCTATGTACATTATATTAGTACTTATCATCCTGCTTCTAACGGAGAAGTTGAAAACAGGAATAGAGAAATAGTCAAATATATTAGAATTCTTAAAAGCCAATTTAAAGAATTAAGTAAACAAAATCAAGAATGGGATGATATTTTACCTAGTGCACTTTGGGCTTTAAGAACAACAAAAAATGAAGTTACTAAATTTAGTAGTTTCGAATTACTCTATGGTAGGAAAGACTTACAACCATTTGAATTAGCAATTAATATTGACAAAAGATTTCCTGAAGAATCAGAAGAAGAATATTTTGTTCGAAAATTTATTAATCACCATAATTGGATTTCTGAAGCAATCAAAAATATTGAAACTGCAAATGAATTATGGAAAGATAGGAGAAGACAGATTAAAAGATTAAGAAGTGAATTCAAACCAGGAGACCTAGTTTTAGTTAGAAATTTCAATCGAAGGAAACTAGACCCTTATTATATCGGACCATTAAAAATAGTTAAACAGCAATTTAATACTGTCACAGTATGTGATCCTTATACGAACGAAATTGCAGAGAGAAACATTCATCTAAAAAATGTAATTCCATATATTAGTAATTTCCTAAATTATAATCAGTAAAAAAAAAAAAAAAAAAAAAAAAAAAAATTATGATATATATATAAAAAAAAAAAAAAAAAAAATTATGATATATATATAAAAAAAAAAAAAAAAAAAAATTTTGATATATATAAAAAATATAAAAAAAAAATATAAAAAAAATATTATAAAATATATAATAGTATTATTAGTTTAATAAATATTTTAATATGCTTATAGACTTCAAGGGACGAAGTCTAAGCTAAGTGGGGGCATCTTGATGCATGTCCAGTAAAAATAATAGAAAATAATAGAAAAATTATTTAGAAAAATTATTAATATAAATATTTATTAAAAATTAATTTTATATAATGAATCTTAAAATATATTATTAATATATTATTAAAGATAATTTATTATTATTAATTATTAAAATATTAAATTAAATAATAATATTAAAAATATTAAAAGAATTGTTGATAATATAGTAAAATTAGTTATATTAATTATAACGGAGATTGAATGTTTAATTAAATTGATGTTAATATTAAAATAATTTTTAAATAATGTTAAACAAGATGAATTAATAGTTATAAGTAAAAAGTTATGAATATTTATATTTATTAATTAATTTTAGTGTTTCGATAAATAAAATTTATAAAATTAGAAAAAAATATAATTATGAAAATAATTTATAAATAAATATTTTCTTTTTTTTTTAAGGAATAATAATAAAACATGTATTTTTTTTTATGATAAAATATAATAAATAAAATAATAAAAGATAAATAAATAAAAAGTAAATATAATTATTGTAATATAATATTCTTGGAGTAATTCCCTTTTGCACAAACGCCCAACTAACATATACGGTATTTAATAAAATATCGTATCATTTTGTGTTACGATACAAATAATAAATAAAAAATAAATAAAAAATTAAATAAACTTGTTAAGATAATAACTGAATTTCAATTCAATTTCAATTTCGATAATTCAGTTATTTGAATTTCAATATTAATAAATAATAATAATATAATAATTATTATTAAATTAACTTTATTAAAATATTTAGGAATTAGTCTAGGCCAACTAATTACTAAATATTATTAATATATTGAATTTAATATATATTAAATAATGTAAACACGTGATTGTCATATTAAATTAATTTCTACATATTATATTTTAACTATAAAATATAATATTTAGCAATATTTGATTCTTATATTTTATTTATATTAAATATTTATATTATTATCTAACTTTATATTATCAATATCAAACTTATATTAATACTATTACATATTCATATTAATGATTAATATTTTAATAATTAATTATTTTATATAAATACATGTTTAAATTCTTTTGATTAATCCTTTGTAGGATTATTGTAATTTAAATTATAGTAATAATTATATAAAATAATAATGTAATAAAATATTATTAAGATTAAATAAAATTTATATTTTAAATAAAAACTTAATTATAAAATTTACTAATAACAATATGTTTTAAAAAAGAGTAAATTTAAATTATTAATTAATTACTATAATTTGGCATCTTGACCTAATCGTTAAGACCAAATTATCTTAAAACTTTAACAATAATCCTACCAACAATCTATCGATTACCTCAAGATGTCCACAACAATTAGATCCGATCCTAATATATCATTAACAAGTAATGATATATTAAAGCTACCAAAAGAAGAATTTGTTACAATTGAAGAATATAATGAATTTATTTACAAGATGAAGAAGGAAATAAAATCGAAAATATCAGAGATGAACAAAGCAAAACAGGTCGTCTACTCTCAGAAAGTTGTTGTAACAAAATCAATGCTAGACGGATCAATAGACTTCAGAAGTGCTAAGTTAGCTTTATGTCAAATTGAAAGATTAATATTACAAATTAATCAGAACATTTCTAATTTTGAACAAGTTGATAAGTCCATGATATTTTTAAAAGAAAAAATTCCTAATAAAAGACAGAAAGAAGCTAATATTAATGAAAACAACATTAATAAAAATAATAATGAATTAATTAATAAAAATGACATAAATCTCATCACAAAATCTGAACTTCCTGACAAGGAATCCTACGAAGAAACTACAAGACACAGTAAAAATGGCTCTAACGAAAAATCAAATACAATTGAAGGTAGCAATTACAAAAAAGAAAAAATAAAGTCTAATAAAGTTAGTGGAAATAATAAAATGAAAACAAAACCAAAATTAAAATTAAAGAAATCATATAATAAAAATACATATAATAAATTCAATCCAAATCTATTAGTTGCAGTATTTTCTTTTCAAAAATTAATATTTATTTTTTTTCAAATTAAAAGAGGAATAAGAGCAAATTCACATGAATCTGATTTTTCCCCACCAGTAATGGGAATAAAAAATTCATTCAGTTCAAAAAATTGACTTATTATTTTAATTAATACTGCACTAAAGATATATTCAATTATAATTTACATTTTTTGTATTCTATGATAAATAATTGTATCAAACTAAAATTTCTATTTCTTTATATAAATATCCAAATCTTTACAGTTATATTGTTTTTTTTTATAATGAAAAAAAAAAAAAAAAAAAAAAAAAACGAACAGTTATATTTAATAAAATTATATATTTAATTACATTAAATACAAAAACAATTCAAAAATTCAGTAGGAATCAATATTTGAAATTAACAATTTTTCTTTGAAATTAAAAACCTTATTTATATAATAATTAAACAGTTGAAAATAATCAACTTTTCCCTTATTTTACAGTTAATAATATTCTCTACAAGAGTTATAATTAAAATTTTAAGATTTATATAGTTATTAAATTAATACTAGTTAAAATTTAATAATAAAATATAATTTACAATCTCAACATTTTCAACATTTCCCAATAGATTATGTCAAATTTTAAATTTTTAGTACAACAGAACAATAATGAAAAGGCATAACGTAATAAATATTCGTTCGTTCACAATCCAATCATTCCAGTCACAGGTCAATAATTATGAATATATGAATCCAAAGGGTAGTTTCTAAAAGTATTTCGAAAGGTGGTCCATTCTATTGTACTTATGATTTAAAATTCAACAATACCTTATTGGAACTGATCTAATATTACATAGAGAAGGACGCTTTTCTTATAGTATTATTTTGTGTTGAAATGATAATTATGATAAGGACGCTTTCATAATTATTCATGTTTATAATATATTAAATTGAATATTATAATATATTCAATAGTTAAATTGATAAAATTTCAATTACAATTTCAAAATTTAGAAAATTAGAAATTAAAAATTTTAAAATTTCAAATTTCGACATTTAAAAATTTCACATTACGAAATTTCAAAATTCAATAAAAATTATATATTCAACGATTTATTAGTAATTTTATATTTTAATATATTTATTATTTACTATATTTTTAAAATTTTCAAAAATTTCATAGTTAATGGTAAAAATTGAAATGTTAATTTCAATTAAATTTCAAAATTTCAATTTCAAAAATTTAAAAGGGAATACATATTAAAAATGGTATCAACATATTTAAAAATATTGAATTTTATAATAAAATTTTAATTTTAACAATTTTTGACAAATTTCAAATTTCATTGAAATTGTCACTTAAAAGGTCTTCTCCAAAGGATTCAAGTGACCTTTTAATTCCTTAATTACTTTAAAAAATTAAAAATTTTTTCTTTAATAACTTTAAAAATTTTTTTAACAATGTTACACAAATCGTCTGGAATCCGATTTTTGTGGAAGGGCATTGTTAAGATAATAACTGAATTTCAATTCAATTTCAATTTCGATAATTCAGTTATTTGAATTTCAATATTAATAAATAATAATAATATAATAATTATTATTAAATTAACTTTATTAAAATATTTAGGAATTAGTCTAGGCCAACTAATTACTAAATATTATTAATATATTGAATTTAATATATATTAAATAATGTAAACACGTGATTGTCATATTAAATTAATTTCTACATATTATATTTTAACTATAAAATATAATATTTAGCAATATTTGATTCTTATATTTTATTTATATTAAATATTTATATTATTATCTAACTTTATATTATCAATATCAAACTTATATTAATACTATTACATATTCATATTAATGATTAATATTTTAATAATTAATTATTTTATATAAATACATGTTTAAATTCTTTTGATTAATCCTTTGTAGGATTATTGTAATTTAAATTATAGTAATAATTATATAAAATAATAATGTAATAAAATATTATTAAGATTAAATAAAATTTATATTTTAAATAAAAACTTAATTATAAAATTTACTAATAACAATATGTTTTAAAAAAGAGTAAATTTAAATTATTAATTAATTACTATAATTTGGCATCTTGACCTAATCGTTAAGACCAAATTATCTTAAAACTTTAACAAAACTATTAAGATTAATTAATAAATAAATAAGAATAAATACTAAAGTATTAAAATATATAATAAGGAAATTAAATAATGTATAAATAATTAAATTATTTAAAATAATGTATTAATTGTATTTATTTAATATTGTAATAGTAAACAATTAGATATTTTATTATAAATAATTAAAATTATATTTATTATTATTTTATATTTTTATTATAAAATTTTTATTATACTTTATTATATTTTTATTATTATCTTATATTAAATATTATATTAAAATTATATTTTATTATATTTTATTATTATAAAATTATTATATTTTTGTTATTATATTTTTATTATATTTTATATTTTTATTTTTATTTTTACTCCAATCAAATAAATGTTTTAATGATATAAAAAGAACAAAGTAAAACAATACTTTAGTTCTTCCTCTTCTTTCAACTTTATTTTTTATATTTTTCTTTTAATTTTTCAAGAATGAAATAGTAAATATTTAGTATTAGTATTAATAAATAATTAAATAAATAATTATATAAAATTAAATTGTTCTCTAGTTAAATTGATTAGTTTTGTTTTTGTGTTTTATTATAGTTAAAGATAAAAATAATTTTGGTTAGTTTAAATATTTAGTTTGTTTTGGTAATTTAGTTTTAATTTAGAGATAAATTTTATTAAAATATTTATTTAGGTTATTTATATTAGAATAGTTAAAATAATATTTATTTTGTTAGTGAAAAATTAAATTTTTAATTATTAGAATATATTATTTTTTTTTTTAATAATCTTCAATTCTGTACCATAAATCTTGGCGAGCTATGCAGGACCTGAAGATAAAAAAAATAATATGAAAATAGTATTTAAAAATATTAGATAAATAATAAAGTTGTAGAAAAAAAAAAAAAAAAAAATTTTTTTTGAAATTTAGCCAATAGAATAATTAATAAAAATAAAAAAAAAAAAAAAAATTTAAAATTTAGCCAATAGAATAGTTAGAAAATTGACAAAAAAAAAAAAAAAAAAAAATTTGGATTATAATTTAAAGTTGGAAATTTTATTATAAAATTATTGGAAATAATAATAAAAAATATAAATATATATATATAAAATATAAAATTTTGGATTATAAATTTAATTTGGAAATTTTATTAATAAAAATTATTGGTAATAAATAAAAAAAAAAAAAAAAAAAAAAAAAAAAAAAAAAAAAAAAAAAAAAAAATAAATAAATAAATTAGTAATAAATTATTGAAAATAGTTAGTAGGTAAATAGGGAATTAAATAATTAAATTGAAGTAAAATTTTTGTTAATTTTGATATTGGAAAGTTTAAATTTTATAATTAAATTTAAATAAATAGTATATAGTATAAAAATAAGATTATTAAATACTGATAAAAAGTATATTTATTATTTTCATTCAAAAGAAAAATTAAAACCAAAAATTATAAAGATTTATATACAGTGTGTAAACCGGTTGAAAATTAATTAGTAAAGAATTAGGGTGATTCCAATTTTTTACTAATTAAGGTTTTTAGTCGATCTCGTGAGTGCGTGAATACGTCCCAAAGTAATAATTATACTCCCCACGGCACTTTCCGTAGTTTATCAACTATCCGAGTGTTGTCAGGGTTTTTGGACAAGATCGAGCACTGGAACAATAATGAACTTATATCACCGAAGGTATAAGGTCCACCTTACAAATCTTTATATGAATATAAAAATAAAGTTCTAATTATCAATACATCAAAATAATTAATCAATTCAATAAATAAATAAAATTTTTCACTTACACATTTTTAATTTCAATTTATTCAGATTTACTTCAGTATCAGTTTAATCTAAAAATAATCATCACTCTATATTTAAATTCATAATCAAGAAATTTTCACTTTATATTATTTATAAAAACAAACAAACAAAGAAAAAAAAAATTTATCAATACTTCTAATTAGTCATCCATTAAAAAGTTAATTCAATAAGTTCAGGCAAAAAATAATAAAAAAATATTTATAGGAAATAAAAAATAATCTTATAATTAACAAAACAACAAAAACTTATTCACTTATCAATCCATCCATCGATATATTCAATCTTATTAAAATGAAAATATTAGAACTAGAAAGTTTGCTTCCCCGTCTTAATGAATACGATAGAGATATTGATTCTTGGTGTGACGAATTCACAAGAATCATGTCTCTAGCCAATATTACCAATCCAATGAGTATACACTCCTGGGCAATGGAGTGTGTTGAAGGAAAATTAAGGGGAATAATACAAGACTTATATACAATTGAAGATGGTGTTCAAAATTATCCAACAATTCAAGAAATTAAGGACGCAATTGAGAAGGCTTTAGACATAACACCACAAGAAAAATGCAAACGGCTTCAAAAGTTAAGAATTCAGAAAGGAGAAAGCATAAGAAATTTCAATTGGAGATATAAAAAATTGTATAATAATCTCCCAAAGTTTTACCAAACATTTATTACAGTAGAAGATTATGAAGAATCAATTATTTATAGACCCTACGCAAGATCACAAGTAATTACACAAAGATGTTTGGATTTAGAAGATGCATTTGAAGAAGCTGAACTTGCAGAAAGAGCTGAAGAAAGAAGAAATAACAATAATGAAGTTATAATGACAACGTTATATAATAATCATCCATTTTATTACAACAATAATAATTACACAGTTAATCCTTACAGACAAACCAAAACAATAAATTATAATTCCACTTTTAACGGAAGACAAAGTTACATCAAGAAAAATAATTTTAATCAAAGATATTACAAAGGAAATGCTAACTTTCAAAAAAATTATAATAGAATTCATTTTAATAATGATAAAGTCAATAATTATACAAACAATAATCCAATTACAAGAAAAGAATCAAACTTTTCTAATAATGATAATATTAATGAAACGAAATCAACTTATAATAATCAAAAAACATGCTATAGATGCGGTCAAAAAGGTCATTATTACAATCATTGTCCTTACTCTTTCAAACAACTTGCAGAAATGGAAGAAAAGAATAATAATGAATCTTTAAACTTTTAAATGGAAGAAGGAAAACTTCCAACAATCAAACCAAAAATGAAGTTGTTGCTGTTGCCGTAAGAAATAATAAGAAAACAAATAAAGAAAAGCCTTATAGTAAGACTAAAACAAAAACAAATAAAACTATAAATACAAAGAATAATCATAATAATGAAGTTGAAAAAATGGAATTAGAAAATGATGAATTACAAACAATTGAAAACAATAATACCAATGCTAGTTTTGATGTTGATAAAAGCAATAGTAATAAAATTCAAACTGAGAATGATATTTCAATATTACCTATTACAACACATTCAACTGAAACTGAAAGACTTAATGAAATTGATGTTTCAGTTTTAGCACAACCATCTATCAACAAAGCGAAACAAAATGCTAAAAAACAAAAAGAAAAAGAAATCATTGAAGAATCAGAAAATATTATTCAAGAAACTAATATTAATAAACAAAATAAATTACCAAGTACACAATTAGAAGAAAGAAAAACAAAAAATAATAATACTGATAAAATAGAAAAACATATTATGATAATGGATGGACAACCAAAATATGATATAACAAATGATCTCAATAATAAATTTGCAAATATTACATTTTCACAATTATTAGATATTAGTCCAAAATTACGAGCGGAATTTATAAAAGCATTGAGGCTGAAAAGCCCTGCAATAAATAAGAAAACTCCAGAAGAAATCATCTTATCAGTAATGGCTAGAGATGATGTAGCAACAACAGAATGTCGAATTAATAAAGTAAAAGGAATCGCTTTTCTAGATACAGGTGCTAGTATAAATATAGTTACCAAACAATTCTTAAACAAGCTAGGAAATATTAAACCAGTGGGATATGTAAAAAATAATATTGTCCAAGTCTTATCAAAAGAAAATGTGTATACAGAGATATATCTATTAAATGTTAATATTGGAAAGTTAAATTTACACGATATTTTTAGAGTTATTGATAGTAAACATAATTTATTTGATATTTTAATTGGTTATGGAACACTTAAAGATAATAATTTATTTATAAACCCAATAAATAATTCTCTATGTCTTATGAAAGAAAATAATTCATGGAAATGTTTAACAAAACTTGGAAAAGAAAATAATGAAGATGTTATTAACGATGATGAAGAAGATGAATCAATAAATACAGATGATAAATCTAATTCTGATATTAATAACAATTCTTATTTATACTGCTTTATTAATGAAAATAAAGATGAAAATAATAATAAATTGTTGGAAAACCATAATGAAGAATTAAATACTATAAGTAATAATAATGATAGCAAAGTTAATAATAAAATTGATGAAGATGAAAATAAAAAGGCGACTTTACTACAAAACATTATAATTGAAATTCCCAATAAAAATAAAAAGAAGGTTAGAAAATTATTAAAAGAATTTTCCACTATTTTTGCAACAAAAATTGAAGAACTTCAACCGACAAAATTATTACCACACAGAATTCATTTAGTAGATAATGCCAAACCAATAAAACAACGATGTTATAGGCTTTCTAGGGTTCAAGCTAAAGCACTTAAAGTTGAATTAGAAAAACTTATAAATAACAAGTTAATTGAACCTTCCAATTCTCCCTGGTCCTCTCCAGTTATATTAGTACTAAAAAAGAATAAGAAATGGAGATTGTGTGTGGACTTTAGGAAATTAAACACCGTCACAATAAAAGATGCCTATGCATTACCTTTAATCGATGAAATATTATTTTCAATTGGAACTGAGGTTAAAGTGTTCACTACAATCGATTTATTTTCTGGTTTCCATCAGATTCCAATGTATAAAGACGATATACCTAAAACAAGTTTCACCACTATGTATGGCAATTATCAGTTTCGAGTAATGCCTTTTGGATTATGTAATGCTCCCGGAACCTTCCAAAGGGAAATGAATAGGATATTTCTACCACTTATTGGAATTTGTATGTTTGTCTACGTTGATGATTTAGTTGTATTCTCTCCTTCTATTGAACAACATATAGAGGATCTCAATAAAGTATTCAACATCATTGAAGAAAATAATTTAAAAATTAATTTAGAAAAATGCAACTTCTTCAAAGAAAAAGTCAATTTATTAGGTCATACTTTATCAATTAATGGAATTTCCCCTATACAAGAAAAAATTCAAGTTATTTTAGAATGGATTTCACCAAGAAATATCACTCAATTACAGTCCTTTCTTGGTGCAGTCGGCTATTATCGAAAGTTTATATTCAACTTTGCTAATATTGCTAAACCATTGTTCAAATTATGTAAGAAAGGTGTTAAATTTATATGGGATAAAGAACAAGATGATAGTTTCAATGAATTAAAAATTAAGTTAGCTTCTGCTCCTATTTTAACTATGCCTAATTTTGATAAACAATTCATTATCCGTACTGACGCTTCTTATGATGGTATTGGAGGAGTTCTCCTTCAAAAAGACGAAAACAACATTGAAAAACCTATTCATTTTGTAAGTCGCTCTTTAAAGCCGGCGGAGAAGAATTATGCAATAACAGATCTTGAGGGTACAGCCGCGACTTACTGTGTTACAAAATTTAAGTCTTATATTGCTGGAAATAAGTATGAAACACTTCTTTACACAGACCACAAGCCATTAGTAGGATTATTCAAAAACAAAGAAACCAATAATTCTAGGCAAACACGTTGGGTTTTACTTCTTTCGATGTTAAAAGTTAAAGTATTATATGAACCAGGAAAAAAGAATGTTATAGCAGATGCACTATCCAGACTACATACTGAGCATAATAAAATCATAAGTACCATAACAAGTGAAATAGGTGAAAATAATTCAAATAATTTACTTTCTTGTTATAAAGACAAATTCATAGTAATTAATAATGAAGAATATTTTAAAGATGATGGTAAACTGAGAAAAGTTATTAAGAATCAAGATGAAAAAGTTGATTTAATATTAAAAGCACATAAAATTGGTCACGAAGGTGTATTTAAAACCTATAATAGACTTAAACGTGACTATTATTGGACTAATATGATTCTTGATGTTAAGTATATTGTAAAAACCTGTGAAAGATGCCAATTATTTAGACCCCAGTCATTTAACTATCAAACAGAAGACATTGCTACTAAACCAGGATTACCGTTTTCAAGAGTTGGTTTAGATATTATAGGCCCACTCCCAACAACCAAGAAAGGAAATAAATATATATTAGTCTTAGTTGATTATCTAACAAAATGGGTTGAAGCAAAACCAAAACAAAATATTGAATCCGATGATGTAATTGAATTTTTATCTGATATTTTTGCTCGATTTGGAATACCTGAAGTAATCGTAACTGATAATGGTCCACAATTCTGCTCCGATAAAACAAAAGCATTTCTTGATTTATATGGCGTTTTCGTTCAATTTGTTGCTACTTATCATCCTGAGTCAAATGGTGAAGTTGAAAACCGCAATAAAGAAATTGGAAAATACTTAAGATTATTATGCAACAAAAACACTTCTATATGGGATGAAATATTACCAAGTGCGTTATGGGCTTTACGTACTTGTAAAAATGAAACAACAAAATTTTCAAGTTTTGAATTGTTGTATGGTCGCCGTGATCTTCAGCCATTTGAATTAATGTTGAACTTAGACAAGAAGGAAAATTATGAAAGTGAAGATGAATTTTTAATTAGAAGGTTTACTACTCATTATAAATGGATAAAAGAAGCCATAAACAATATTCAAACTGCCAATAAAATATGGGAAGATAGAAGAAAACAAGTTAAAAGACTTAAAGCAGAATATAAACCTGGTGACTTAGTATTAGTTAAATATATAAACAGAAGAAAACTTGATCCTTATTTCTTAGGACAAATGAAAATAGTTAAAAAACAATTTAACACAGTAACGCTTTGTGATCCAGTTACTAATGAAATAGCCGAAAGAAATGTGCATTTAAAGAATATCGTTCCGTATAGATTATGTGAAATTGAGACTTCAAGGGACGAAGTCTGATCTTAGGGGTGGCATCATGTTACGATACAAATAATAAATAAAAAATAAATAAAAAATTAAATAAACTATTAAGATTAATTAATAAATAAATAAGAATAAATACTAAAGTATTAAAATATATAATAAGGAAATTAAATAATGTATAAATAATTAAATTATTTAAAATAATGTATTAATTGTATTTATTTAATATTGTAATAGTAAACAATTAGATATTTTATTATAAATAATTAAAATTATATTTATTATTATTTTATATTTTTATTATAAAATTTTTATTATACTTTATTATATTTTTATTATTATCTTATATTAAATATTATATTAAAATTATATTTTATTATATTTTATTATTATAAAATTATTATATTTTTGTTATTATATTTTTATTATATTTTATATTTTTATTTTTATTTTTACTCCAATCAAATAAATGTTTTAATGATATAAAAAGAACAAAGTAAAACAATACTTTAGTTCTTCCTCTTCTTTCAACTTTATTTTTTATATTTTTCTTTTAATTTTTCAAGAATGAAATAGTAAATATTTAGTATTAGTATTAATAAATAATTAAATAAATAATTATATAAAATTAAATTGTTCTCTAGTTAAATTGATTAGTTTTGTTTTTGTGTTTTATTATAGTTAAAGATAAAAATAATTTTGGTTAGTTTAAATATTTAGTTTGTTTTGGTAATTTAGTTTTAATTTAGAGATAAATTTTATTAAAATATTTATTTAGGTTATTTATATTAGAATAGTTAAAATAATATTTATTTTGTTAGTGAAAAATTAAATTTTTAATTATTAGAATATATTATTTTTTTTTTTAATAATCTTCAATTCTGTACCATTTGGTGCGATGCACCCATAAAAATATAAAATTCAGAGTGAAGAATATAATATTATAAAATAGTTTAATAAATTAGATTATTAATAAATTATTTAAAAAAAAAAAAAAAAAAAATTTTTTTGTTTATTAATTAAAAAAATTAATTAAATTTGTTTAGGATGTATATATTAAAATTGATTTATAAAAAAAAAAAAAAAAATAATAATAATAATAATAATAATGAGATGATGTAGAGGAGATTATAACTCGGAGATAAATAATATATTTCAAGAACGGAGTTAGGATTAAAAATTATAGAGTTATAAAAGAGATAACTAATAATTTAATATCCTATAATATTGAAATATAGAATTTTAGAATTATAATAAATAAAATATTTTATTGTATTTATATATATAAAAAAAAAAAAGAACAAAGAAATAAAGATATATATCAAGAAGCAAAAGTAATGAATGAATCCAACTTAAATAAAAAAGACTCTTTCTCAAAAAGTAAACCAAATTCTAAGCAAAAACATATAGCAATGTTAGAACCGCAACATGAATATGATATAAATACAGATTTAAATTCAATAACAGCGAACATTACATTTGCACAGTTGTTGGATATTAGTCCAAAACTACGCTCTCAATTAACTAAAGCTTTAAAGTTGAAAAATGTCCAATGTGATGATAAAATGGAAGAAGTCATTTTATCAGCCATATCCAAAGATGACATTGCAACATGTGAATGTTATATCAACGGTAGAAAGGGTAGTGCATTTTTAGACACGTGTGCAAGTATTAATATAATTTCAAGAAAATTTTTAAAGAATTTAGGAACTTTGAAACCTTTTGGTTACACTACTAATAATATCATACAAATCACTACAAAAACTAGCATTTCTTCTGAACTTTACTTATTAAAAGTTGAAATTGGAAAATTATGTATTCAAGACATATTTAGAGTAATTGATTATGAACAAGACTTATTTGATGTACTTATAGGCTACAAAACTTTAAAAGAAAATGATTTATTTATAAATCCAATCAATAATTATTTATGTCAAATGAATGAAAATGAAAGTTTTAAGAAAATAGTATTATTATCAAATGATACAAATGATTCAAACTGTAACGAAAAAGATAATGAAGACAACTTTGACAATGATTCTATGCTATTTTGTTTTATCAATAAAATTAATACGTCTAATGAAGTCAATAAAAAGTCAGCAACTAACACTAAAATTGATGAACCTATAACAATGGAAATGAAAAATGATGATACAGAATCCAAACAAGATAATGAGGAAAACAATATAGGAACAAAAAACATTCCTAATGAAAAAAGAAACTTGGTTATGCAAATAATAGATGAGAGCCCATCGTTTATTAGGAAAAAATTTAAAAAATTATTGAAAAACAACATAGAAATCTTAGCTATCAAAATTGATGAATTGGGAAGAACAAAGCTACTACCACACTCTATTCAAATTAAAGAAAATACAACTCCAATAAAACAAAAATGTTACAGACTATCAAAGATTCAAGCGCAAGCACTTAAGAAAGAAATTATAAAATTACTACGAAATAAATTAATAGAGCCTTCCTGTTCTCCATGGTCCTCACCTGTAATTCTTGTTCTAAAGAAAAATAATAAATGGAGAATGTGTATCGACTTCAGGAAATTGAATAATGTTACCATAAAAGACGCCTATTCATTGCCATTAATAGATGATATTCTTTTTTCTATAGGGAAAAATGTAAAGATTTTTACGACACTTGATTTATTCTCCGGGTTTCATCAAATCCCGATGAATCTTGAAGACATCCCAAAAACTTCTTTCACTACGATGTATGGGAATTACCAATTTAAAGTTATGCCTTTCGGACTCTGCAACGCCCCAGGAACCTTTCAACGCGAAATGAATAGGATATTCCTTCCTCTAATTGGGAAATGCATGTTTATTTACATTGATGATTTGATTATATTCTCTACCAGTCTCGAAGATCATATTTCAGATCTTAATAAAGTTTTTCAAATTATAAAAGAAAACGGTCTAAAAATCAATCTTGAAAAATGTAAGTTTTTTAAAGAATCCGTAGAATTATTAGGTCACACTGTCTCAATCAATGGAGTCTCTCCTATTCCTTCAAAGACCAAGGTAATTTTTGAATGGCTTCCACCGTCAAACATTAACCAGTTACAATCCTTCTTAGGAGCCGTAGGATACTACCGAAAGTTTATTTTTAATTTCGCATCAATCGCTAAACCTCTTTTTAAACTTTTAAAGAAAGGAGTGAAGTTTTCATGGGGGGAGAAAGAAAAAGAAAGTTTTGAAGAATTAAAAAACCGTTTGATTACTGCACCTATTTTATCGATGCCCGATTTTGATAAACAATTTATCATACGAACCGACGCCTCGTTTGATGGAATAGGCGGTGTACTGTTACAAAAGGACGATGTTGGAAATGAGAAACCTATTCATTTTATAAGCCGTTCTTTGAAGCCAGCAGAAAAAAATTATGGAATCACTGACTTGGAAGGAACAGCCGCTTTTTATTGTGTTAAAAAATTTAAACCTTATATTTCTGGAAGCAAACAAGAAACGTTACTCTTCATCGACCACAAGCCATTAATAGGACTTTTTAAAAATAAGGAAACAATGAACTCTCGACAAACAAGATGGGTTTTACTTCTCTCTATGTTAAAGGTAAATATAATTTACGAACCAGGGAAGAAAAATGTCATAGCAGACGCGTTATCCAGGATGAGAATGAAAAATGAAGAAGTAGTAGCAACCTTATTGTCTGACTTGAACATTAATATTGACAACAAACTAATTAGTAAATTCAATGATAAATTTATCAAGGTTAATAACGAGGAATATTTTGTTAATCAAGGATCTCTAAGAAAAGTTATAAAAGAAGATAAACAAAAAATTAAATTAATTCTCGAGGCACACAGGATTGGACATGAAGGGGTATTCAAGACTTATAACCGACTGAAGAGAGACTATTACTGGGTAAACATGATATTAGATGTTAAGTATTTTGTTAGTACATGCAAAAAATGTCAGTTATTTAAACCGCAGACTTTTAATACTCAAACGGAGAATATTCCCACAAAACCGGGCTTACCTTTCACTGTAGTAGGATTGGATATTGTAGGGCCATTACCGGTAACAGAAAAAGGAAATCAGTATATTATAGTCTTAGTAGACTACTTAACAAAGTGGGTAGAAGCTGAGCCCACTGGTACCATTGATTCAAATGATGTAATATTTTTCTTAACTAAGGTGTTTTCGAGACACGGTATACCAGAAATTTTAATAACAGACAATGGTCCTCAATTCCGTTCAGACAGAACTAAAGCCTTCCTAGATCTTTATGGAGTCTATGTAAAATATATTTTTGTTTATCATCCTGAATCAAATGGAATGGTAGAAAACAGAAATAAAGAGATTGGGAAATACCTTAGGATATTATGCAATAATAATACACATAAATGGGACGAAATACTTCCTAGTGCTCTTTGGGCCCTCAGAACCTGTAAAAATGAGTCAAGTAAGTTCTCCAGCTTCGAACTTTTGTACGGTCGTCGAGACTTCCAACCCTTTGAGCTAACTATCAATTTAGACAAGAAAGAAGAATATGAGAGTGAAGAAGAATACCTTATTAGGAAGTTTACTAGACATCACTTATGGATTAAAGAAGCTATAGAAAATATTCAAACTGCCAATAAGTTATGGGAAGACAGAAGAAACCAAATGAAGCGATTAAAAGCAGAATATAAACCAGGAGAACTAGTTTTGATTAGAACAATTAATAGGAAAAAACTTGAACCTTTCTTTGTAGGACCTCTAAAAATAGTAAAGCAACAATATAATACAGTAACTTTATGCGACCCCATCACTAATGAAATTGCGAATAGAAATGTGTATCTGAAAAATATAGTTCCGTACAAATTATGCGAAATTGAAACTTCTGGGACGAAGTCCAATTAAAAAGGGGGCGTCATGTTACGGAACTAGCCAAAATACAATAAACTAATGTTTTAAATTATACAATTCGAAATTATAATTAAATTTAATAACTTTATATGTTAATTAATTTAAACTATTTTTATAATTTCATAATTTTATTTTTAATTTAAAATAATTATATAAATTATCAAATTAAATTGATTAACAACTAATTATTAAATAATTATTATTTTATTAAATTGATTAATGACTAATTATTAAATAATTATTATTTTATTAAATTGATTAATGACTAATTATTAAATAATTATTATTTTATTAAATTGATTAATGACTAATTATTAAATAATTATTATTTTATATTAATTAAATTGATTTATTATTATATTTAATTATTATTTATATTAAAATGTTTTAAGAATTATATTATCGAAAATATTATCAATAATTTTATTGTTAAATTTATTAATTTTATCATTATTAATATTTTGTCATTAAAAATAATATTAATTATATTAATATTAATATTTTTATTATTAAAATAACTTTTAAAAAATATTATTAAAATCACATGTAATAATTAATTCTAATAAGAATTAAAATAATTATAAAATTCATGTAGTAAAAAAAAAATATAAAAGAAAAAGAAAATACTTAATAAAAAATTTAAGAGTTAATAAAAGATAAAAAAAAGAAAATCTAATTATTAAGAATATATTATTTTTGAAAATAAAAATTTAAATTATTAGAAATCCTGCAACATTTAATTAAATGTATATTGTAAAAGGTAAGTTTACGGCTAACTAAAACAACAAAAATGTAAAGATAATAACTGAATTTCAATTCGTTAAGACCAAATTATCTCAAAACATTAACAAAAAAATGAATAAACAAAATCCTAAAATAGATTGAAACCTTTCTATTCGAGTTGTACTTGAAAAAACTTTTAATATTCTATAATAAATAATTCTAGTTCTATCTTTAAGAATATAACACAGCACTATTCACTCTACTCGTTAATATTAGACTGGGTTTATACTAAGAATATATAATTTATTAATTAAATTATTTTTTTTTTTTTTTTTTTTAATTATAAAAAAATTTTTATTAATACAAATTACAGTAATAGTAACGCTGGTGCGTTACATGTTCAATTACATGAATTATTTATACATAATAATAATTTCTATCATCGGATGCCCATTTAATTAATATAATATTAACTTACTAATTAATTATTTATAAAAACTATCTAACTAAAAATAATGTTAATTAAATAAAGAAATTAATAATAATTAATGAAAAATTAAAAAGAATAAGGATAGTAGCTTATTGTGAAATAAATATATATTAATAATTCGATATTATTTTATTTATTATAATTATTATTAATATATAATTATTTCACAATAAGTATATATTAATAATTCGATACTTAAATACACATATACACACAATAACTTTACAAAGAACATAATGAATATAGTGAATGAATTTAATAATTCCTCTTTTATACTTTGTAAGTTACATTTAATAGTAATGTATTTTAATCATAATAAGAATAAATTTATAATATAAAAAATAATTATAATTATTCATTATTAATAACATAAATGAAATAAAGCCGAGGTATTAGGGTAGATATGAAAAATATTATTAAAAATAATAATAATTCAAAATATTTAATTATGTATTCTAAATTATTTTAAATTACTTATTTAAACTTAAGAAAATATTAAAAGAATATTATAAAAAAAATAAAATTGTAAGAAAAAGAGGGAGAACTAAAGTATTGGATTGCAGGTTTAAACCTTACAGTTATCGCTTCATTATTGAAAGGGTTGTTAGCTCAGAGGTAGAGTAATTGATTTTGATGAATTAGCTTTCGGTTCATTTTTCAAAATGTTCCTTCTTCTTTTTTCTTAATTTTATTTCATTTTATTTATTTATTTATTTATTAACTACTCTTTCTTCATTTTTTATATTATTTTTTTTAATTTATAAATTACTTTTTCTCTTTTTTTTTTTTTTTTTTTTTTTTTTTTAATTTTTTTAATTTTTTTAATTTTTTTATTCTACTTTTACTTTTACTTTTTGGATATTAATTTTTTTTTTCTTTTTTCTTTTTTTTTTTTATTTTTAAAGGGATATAATATATATCCTATTCCTATTACTTAATAAAATAAAAAGTTTAAAAAAAAAAAAGTAATTATCTAAATAAAAATTATTATTTTTTTTTAATATTAATAGTTTAAAATTAATTTTATTTACAATCTAATCCTTGAAATAATTTGTTAAAAAAAAAAAAAGACCTTTTAAATTATATTTAGTAGTAGTAAATATTAATTTCTTAAATAATTTTAAATATTAGAATTATTAATAAATTAATTAAAACAAAAAACAAACAAACAAACAAACAAACAAAAAAAAAAAAAAAAAAAAAAAAAAAAACATATATTCGTATTAATATTTTAATAATTAATAAAAAAACAAATAAAAATAAACAAAAAAAATGAGTAAGAAAAATTTCACTGCGAATGGTCCATTACATCGAACTCCTAATTTATTTAAGGTAAATATTCTAATATTCCAATTAATACACAATAATTTATTATTATTAAAATATTTAATTTCTTTCTTAAATATTATTTTATTTAATTATCTCTTTATTTATTATAAAATTTTAATTCTCAATTTCTCTTGATCTCAATTTCCCTAAATTGAGATCTCACTAAATCTCGAAATTATTTTTTTTTTTTTTTTTTTTTTTTTTTTTAGTTAAACTATTTAACCTCTATTTTTAAATTAAATTATTTCTAATTTCTATATATTTTAAAAATTTAATACATTAAATTTTTGTACAACTTTACACTACATTTATAATTATTAATATTTATTTTCCACTCTAAGGATATATTAATTTTATGGATTTCAATCGGTCTTGTACCGGCGATGATACGATATTTTTATTAAATATCAATATCAATATTTATTTTATTTTATTTGGACGATAACAGTAGGGAATAATTGACAAAATAATATATTCTAATATTATATAGAATAATACACACAATAATAATATTCACACTTTAATATTTAGTTTATTTAGTTTATTTATTTATTATCATTCATCAATAAAAATACATCATCAATATAAATAGTTGTTAATTAGTTAAAATATAATTAAATCATTCAATAAAATATAATTAATTACTAAAATCTCTCATATTATTAATGTAAACTAAATATAAAACTACACTAAACTATACTAATAAACATGTTTATAGGTTAAATTAATAAACTAAATTAATATTAATAAAAGAACCATTCTTTAAATTATTATTATTTACTAACTATATATAATATTACTAAATTATTATTAACCAATAAGATTTCATCAAATAATTTCTAACCTAAATTTCACTAAATTATGGTATTTATGGTGGTACCGTATCAGCGATGATACGGGCTGGGGTTGAAACACTAAGATATTCAAAACAAAAAAATAAATATTAACACATAACTATAAAAATAAGTTTGGAAACAAGAAAAAAAATTAAATTTTAAAATATTCTTTATTTAAATTTAAAATTAAAATTATTTGTTCCCCGTATTAAAAAGAAAGAAATTTATTCTTCTTTTTATACTTTTATTTTAATACATTTTATTTATTATTATTATATTCTTTATAAAAAAAAACTATTATAACTATTTTATTTTAATTTTTAACTATTATTTTAAATTATTTTTTAAAAAAAAAATAACATTTATTAAATTAAAATATAAAAAATTAATTTGGAGCTTGTATCACGAAGGGCATTCCGGGCGGTAGCTTCTTCTTGATATTGTTATTCAGAGAGAGAATTATACAGAATTGATATTTTCTGTATTTTAGATCATTTTTATTATTGGAATTCTTCTGTATTTTAGTTCATTTTTATTTTAATAAAGATTTAATTTATTTTTAATTTTTGTTTTATTTTTAGTTTATTTCAAAGGTTTTAGAAAATATTATACAGAAACTTATAATTCTGTATTTTACATCAAATATTTATTGAAATAGGTTTTTATTATTCTTAATATAAAAATAAGAATTAGTAATGATTTAAATATTATATAATTTTTAATAAGAATATTTAGTAATAATTTTTATTATATTTAATATTAATAAAATATTTAATAATTATTTTTATTAGATTTGATATTAATAAAAGATTTTAATAAGAATATTTAATAATAATTTTTATTATATTTAATATTAATAAAAGAATTTTATAAGAATATTTAATAATAATTTTTATTATAAAAGATTTTAATAAGAATATTTAATAATAATTTTTATTATATTTGATATTAATAAAAGATTTTAATAAGAATATTTAATAATAATTTTTATTAGATTTGATATTAATAAAAGAATTTTATAAGAATATTTAATAATAATTTTTATTATAAAAGATTTTAATAAGAATATTTAATAATAATTTTTATTATATTTGATATTAATAAAAGATTTTAATAAGAATATTTAATAATAATTTTTATTAGATTTGATATTAATAAAAGAATTTTATAAGAATATTTAATAATAATTTTTATTATAAAAGATTTTAATAAGAATATTTAATAATAATTTTTATTATATTTGATATTAATAAAAGAATTTTATAAGAATATTTAATAATAATTTTTATTATATTTGATATTAATAAAAGATTTTAATAAGAATATTTAATAATAATTTTATTTTATTATTATTAAGAGTATTTAATAGGAAATACAAGGTATTTAGTGACACCCCGTATATATGATAAAACAGAATTTTAAGAATTATTTTTGTCGTTTTATTTTATTTTATTTAATTTATTATGTCGTGATACAATTTTATAATAAAGTATTATAAAAAATCTTATTAACTATTTATTTCTAACTTATTACTATATTATATTTTATAAATAAATATATTCCCCGAATATATTTATCTTAACTAATGTATATCTATTTTCTCCAAAAAAAACCACCCTTTAAAAAATTTATAATAATTTTTCTTTTTATACTTTTAATTTACTATAATTTAAATCCTATTGGCTGTTAATTAATTAAATAAATTTGAATAATTTTATATTATTATTTATTATTGTGATATAATTAATTATTTATTATATTTTATTACAATTTTATTGACAATTTTCATTTTTATTTAAATACTGTAGCAATTAAACTGATAAGAAACGAAATATTTAATTAATAATTAATATAAATAAAGTTAATAAGAAAAATAATAAATAAATATATTATAAATATTAAATAGTTAAATAATTTTATAAATAATTGTTTATAAACATAACTTTAAAATGAAGAATTAGTATAAATAGTTATTAGAAATAATATTTTAATAAATGTTCCTAATTATCCAGTAAAATTAGTATATAATATTTTAATAAAATTAGAATTATTATTGATTAATTATATATTTTGATTATTAGAATTATGTTATAAAAGAATTGTATTACAGGTTTACTAATTACCTATAAATATTAGAATATTAATAAAACAATATTTTATTTAAAAATGAATTAAATATTTTTATTTAAGTGTTATTATTTAAATATATAAAGACTTGTTATGGACAAGTATAAAAATCATAATCGTTATGAAATGGGAAACAAGATAAATTCCTATTCCATATCAAAACATAGAAGTAGTCAGTTTGTCCGAGTGGTTAAGGAGTCAGACTTGAAATCTGGTGGGCTCTGCCCGCGCAGGTTCAAACCCTGCAGCTGACGCTTCATTATTGATAGGGGTGTTAGCTCAGCGTTAGAGCAATTGACTGCAGATCAATAGGTCTTCGGTTCAAATCCGGAACGCCCCTTCTACTTTTAATTTTTAATTTCAATTTTTTTTTTTTTTTCAACTTTTTTTTTATTATTACAGGTTTTTATATATATATATATATATATACTTATAATTTAATACTTATACATATATTTATTATTTTATTACTATATTCTTGACCTTTGTCCCTTTTTAAACAAAAGAAAAAAAAAATATCTTTTTTTTCTTTCGATTGTCAATACATTTTAGAAATTTAATAATTGTATTGATGACTTCCCCTCTTTTTTTTTTTTTTTTTTTTTTTTCCTTTGAGCATGTATATCCCATGGCTAATAGATTACATTCTTCAATAAAAAAAAATCAAAATTTGAAAAAAAAAATCAAATTTAAAAAAAAAAAAAATTTAAAAGCAAACACAATGCCATGGTATTATATATATACATACATAAACTTTTTTTTTTTTTAATTAAGGATAGAGAAAGAGAGGGGAGAATAGAACATGAATAAAAATAAAAAGTTAAAAAAAAATCTTTATTCTTATCCTTATCAGTAAGGTGACAAGACGAAACGAAAAAAAAGAACTCAAAAAAAAAAAAAAAAAAAAGAAAATAAAAAAAAAAAAATTTTTAAAAAAAAAAAATAAAAATTTGTAAAATAAAAATTTGGAGAGTGAGTGATTCGAACACCCAACCTTCCGCTCTGGAGGCGGACGCGCTACCGTTGCCCTAACCCTCCTTCTTTGTTTTTATGTTACGATACAAATAATAAATAAAAAATAAATAAAAAATTAAATAAACTATTAAGATTAATTAATAAATAAATAAGAATAAATACTAAAGTATTAAAATATATAATAAGGAAATTAAATAATGCATAAATAATTAAATTATTTAAAATAATGTATTAATTGTATTTATTTAATATTGTAATAGTAAACAATTAGATATTTTATTATAAATAATTAAAATTATATTTATTATTATTTTATATTTTTATTATAAAATTTTTATTATACTTTATTATATTTTTATTATTATCTTATATTAAATATTATATTAAAATTATATTTTATTATATTTTATTATTATAAAATTATTATATTTTTGTTATTATATTTTTATTATATTTTATATTTTTATTTTTATTTTTACTCCAATCAAATAAATGTTTTAATGATATAAAAAGAACAAAGTAAAACAATACTTTAGTTCTTCCTCTTCTTTCAACTTTATTTTTATATTTTTCTTTTAATTTTTCGAGAATGAAATAGTAAATATTTAGAATTAGTATTAATAAATAATTAAATAAATAATTATATAAAATTAAATTGTTCTCTAGTTAAATTGATTAGTTTTGTTTTTGTGTTTTATTATAGTTAAAGATAAAAATAATTTTGGTTAGTTTAAATATTTAGTTTGTTTTGGTAATTTAGTTTTAATTTAGAGATAAATTTTATTAAAATATTTATTTAAGTTATTTATATTAGAATAGTTAAAATAATATTTATTTTGTTAGTGAAAAATTAAATTTTTAATTATTAGAATATATTATTTTTTTTTTAGCAATCTTCAATTCTGTACCATTTAATTGTAATAATTCTATTAAGAACTAACTCAAAATAGAATTATTAACTACAACTTAACGACTAATTCATTAAGTTGAGAAAATAAAATAAAATAAATTTTTTTACCTTTAGAGTAGAGTTTATTATAAAATTAATTATAATAATAACACAAAAAGTAAGAGAAGAATTGTTTGTATAAATTGATTTTAAAAATATGTTTTTGAATAAAATATTTTTATTAATTTATTAAAGTTAAAAATATAAAATTGTTACTATTATAACTATGTTTTTTATAATAATAACTCTTGATTTCTCAAAGAGAACTCAAGAGCCTTATTTATATTTTTTTATGAAAATAAGGTTAAATAAGAAAGGGTTTTCTAATCTTAACAAATCTCTTATCTAGGAAAAGATTAGATAGAAAAACCTAGATAAGTTTTCGATCGATATTCTATCCATATCGATCATCGCATTAATTAAGTAAAACCGATTACTTCTAAAAAGTAATTGGAAAAAATCTTAATTAACCGATTTTCCAATCTAATGATCGAAAATAAAAGAATAAAATAATAAAAGATATTTCGATCATATAATTTATCCTTATATTAAAAATATAAAATTAAATAGTTAATAAAATACATTATAAAATACAGAATACATTATAAAATACAGAATAAAATACAATACAAAATACATTAGTTACAGTGGAGAATTTAGCATATTGTAAATATATTATTTAAAATTAATTAAATAAATTTTGTTAAATTAATGAATATTTAAAATTAAATTAAATAAATTTAATAAATATTATATGTAATTAAATAAAGTTATAGTTATAATAACTTAACTAAGAAAATATAATTATTTGCTAACAAATAATTATAGATTCTTACATTAAGTAAATGTATATTGCAAAAGGTAAGTTTACGGCTAACTAAAACAACAAAAATGTTAAAAAGTAAACAGGTTGAATTTAACGAGGAATCAGGTTGATATATCTATATAATATAACTATATAAATATAAGTAAATTACTAAAATAAAAGAGTTATAAAGTTAAATTTGTTAATTTAACACTTAATTAAAACTAATAATTGGTTTGATATGATAAAAATTTTTATTTATTAATAAAAATATATAGTTATATTATAATAGGTTAACTATAACCTTATAAAGGACAAAAAGATAAATTTGAATTTTCTTTTTATACTTTGTAGGTTTGAGAATATTGATAATAATAATATAAAATTGATAATAATAATATTTAGTATAAGAATATGTTTAATATAAATAAAATTATATTTTTTAATCTAATATATTAGCTAATATATATAATATAATATTAAATTTAAATATTTAATATAGTAATTAATAATTAATAATTAATTAAATCAATATAACATAAATTAATACATAAACATTAATTTATGAATCAAGGATGACATGACCAAATGATTCATGTTAATAAATATTTTATTTATTAATAATATTTAAGTTTAATATGATATCATTAGAATCAGTAGGCCCAAGCTGGTCCTAAGATGATCAAATAACTTATAATATTATAAAATAAATAAAATTTAAAGAATAATTAATGAATTATAAATTTTTATTAATTATTTTGTATTTAATAATTTTAATTGAAATTAATTGAAATTGAAATTTAATTCAGTTGTAATTTCAACAAAAAATGTAAAGATAATAACTGAATTTCAATTCGTTAAGACCAAATTACCTCAAAACATTAACAAAAAAATGAATAAACAAAATTCTAAAATAGATTGAAACCTTTCTATTCGAGTTGTACTTGAAAAAACTTTTAATATTCTATAATAAATAATTCTAGTTCTATCTTTAAGAATATAACACAGCACTATTCACTTTACTCGTTAATATTAGACTGGGTTTATACTAAGAATATATAATTTATTAATTAAATTATTTCTGTTTTTTTTTTTTTTTTTAATTATAGAAAAATTTTTATTAATACAAATTACAGTAATAGTAACACTGGTGCGTTACATGTTCAATTACATGAATTATTTATACATAATAATAATTTCTATCATCGGATGCCTATTTAATTAATATAATATTAACTTACTAATCAATTATTTATAAAAACTATCTAACTAAAAATAATGTTAATTAAATAAAGAAATTAATAATAATTAATGAAAAATTAAAAAGAATAAGGATAGTAGCTTATTGTGAAGTAAACATATATTAATAATTCGATATTATTTTATTTATTATAATTATTATTAATATATAATTATTTCACAATAAGTATATATTAATAATTCGATACTTAAATACACATATACACACAATAACTTTACAAAGAACATAATGAATATAATATATGAATTTAACAATTCTTCTTTTATACTTTGTAAGTTATATTTAATAGTAATGTATTTTAATCATAATAAAAATAAATTTATAATATAAAAAATAATTATAATTATTCATTATTAATAACATAAATGAAATAAAGCCGAGGTATTAGGGTAGATATGAAAAATATTATTAAAAATAATAATAATTCAAAATATTTAATTATGAATTATAAATTATTTTAAATTACTTATTTAAACTTAAGAAAATATTAAAAGAATATTATAAAAAAAATAAAATTGTAAGAAAAAGAGGGAGAACTAAAGTATTGGATTGCAGGTTTAAACCTTACAGTTATCGCTTCATTATTGAAAGGGTTGTTAGCTCAGAGGTAGAGTAATTGATTTTGATGAATTAGCTTTCGGTTCATTTTTCAAAATGTTCCTTCTTCTTTTTTCTTAATTTTATTTCATTTTATTTATTTATTTATTTATTAACTACTCTTTCTTCATTTTTTATATTATTTTTTTTAATTTATAAATTACTTTTTCTCTTTTTTTTTTTTTTTTTTTTTTTTTTTAATTTTTTTAATTTTTTTAATTTTTTTATTCTACTTTTACTTTTACTTTTTGGATATTAATTTTTTTTTTCTTTTTTCTTTTTTTTTTTATTTTTAAAGGGATATAATATATATCCTATTCCTATTACTTAATAAAATAAAAAGTTTAAAAAAAAAAAAGTAATTATCTAAATAAAAATTATTATTTTTTTTTAATATTAATAGTTTAAAATTAATTTTATTTACAATCTAATCCTTGAAATAATTTGTTAAAAAAAAAAAAAGACCTTTTAAATTATATTTAGTAGTAGTAAATATTAATTTCTTAAATAATTTTAAATATTAGAATTATTAATAAATTAATTAAAACAAAAAACAAACAAACAAACAAACAAACAAACAAAAAAAAAAAAAAAAAAAAAAAAAAACATATATTCGTATTAATATTTTAATAATTAATAAAAAAACAAATAAAAATAAACAAAAAAAATGAGTAAGAAAAATTTCACCGCGAATGGTCCATTACATCGAACTCCTAATTTATTTAAGGTAAATATTCTAATATTCCAATTAATACACAATAATTTATTATTATTAAAATATTTAATTTCTTTCTTAAATATTATTTTATTTAATTATCTCTTTATTTATTATAAAATTTTAATTCTCAATTTCTCTTGATCTCAATTTCCCTAAATTGAGATCTCACTAAATCTCGAAATTATTTTTTTTTTTTTTTTTTTTTTTTAGTTAAACTATTTAACCTCTATTTTTAAATTAAATTATTTCTAATTTCTATATATTTTAAAAATTTAATACATTAAATTTTTGTACAACTTTACACTACATTTATAATTATTAATATTTATTTTCCACTCTAAGGCTATATTAATTTTATGGATTTCAATCGGTCTTGTACCGGTGTGTAAGAATCTATAATTATTTGTTAGCAAATAATTATATTTTCTTAGTTAAGTTATTATAACTATAACTTTATTTAATTACATATAATATTTATTAAATTTATTTAATTTAATTTTAAATATTCATTAATTTAACAAAATTTATTTAATTAATTTTAAATAATATATTTACAATATGCTAAATTCTCTACTGTAACTAATGTATTTTGTATTGTATTTTATTCTGTATTTTATAATGTATTCTGTATTTTATAATGTATTTTATTAACTATTTAATTTTATATTTTTAATATAAGGATAAATTATATGATCGAAATATCTTTTATTATTTTATTCTTTTATTTTCGATCATTAGATTGGAAAATCGGTTAATTAAGATTTTTTCCAATTACTTTTTAGAAGTAATCGGTTTTATTTAATTAATGCGATGATCGATATGGATAGAATATCGATCGAAAACTTATCTAGGTTTTTCTATCTAATCTTTTCCTAGATAAGAGATTTGTTAAGATTAGAAAACCCTTTCTTATTTAACCTTATTTTCATAAAAAAATATAAATAAGGCTCTTGAGTTCTCTTTGAGAAATCAAGAGTTATTATTATAAAAAAACATAGTTATAATAGTAACATTTTTATATTTTTAACTTTAATAAATTAATAAAAATATTTTATTCAAAAACATATTTTTAAGATCAATTTATACAAACAATTCTTCTCGTACATTTTGTGTTATTATTATAATTAATTTTATAATAAACTCTACATTAAAGGTAAAAAAATTTATTTTATTTTATTTTCTCAACTTAATGAATTAGTCGTTAAGTTGTAGCTAATAATTCTATTTTGAGTTATTTCTTAATAGAATTATTACACGGTGAAACACAGAAGTAGTCAGTTTGTCCGAGTGGTTAAGGAGTCAGACTTGAAATCTGGTGGGCTCTGCCCGCGCAGGTTCAATCCCTGCAGCTGACGCTTCATTATTGATAGGGGTGTTAGCTCAGCGGTAGAGCAATTGACTGCAGATCAATAGGTCTTCGGTTCATATCCGGAACGCCCCTTGTACTTTTAATTTTTAATTTCATTTTTTTTTTTTTTTTTTCAACTTTTTTTTATTATTATAGGTTTTTATATATATATATATTCTTATAATTTAATACTTATACGAATATTTATTATTTTATTACTATATTCTTGACCTTTGTCCCTTTTTAAACAAAAGAAAAAAAAATATCTTTTTTTTCTTTCGATTGTCAATACAATTTAGAAATTTAATAATTGTATTGATTACTTCCCCTCTTTTTTTTTTTTTTTTTTTTTTTTTTCCTTTGAGCATGTATATCCCATGGCTAATAGATTACATTCTTCAATAAAAAGAAAATCAAAATTTGAAAAAAAAAAATCAAATTTAAAAAAAAAAAAAAATTTAAAAGCAAACACAATGCCATGGTATTATATATATACATACATAAACTTTTTTTTTTTTTTTTAATTAAGGATAGAGAAAGAGAGGGGAGGATAGAACATGAATAAAAATAAAAAGTTAAAAAAAATCTTTATTCTTATCCTTATCAGTAAGGTGACAAGACGAAACGAAAAAAAAGACCTCTAAAAAAAAAAAAAAAAAAAAAGAAAATTATAAAAAAAAAATTTAAAAAAAAAAAAAAATAAAAACTTGAAAAATAAAATTTTGGAGAGTGAGTGATTCAAACACCCAACCTTCCACTCTGGAGGCGGAAGCGCTACAGTTGCGCCAACCCTCCCAATCTGGTTGTTAATGATCTGGAACTAGCTTATTTACCTCAAATAAGCATATATAAAAATGATAAAAAGAAAAAAATATAAAATGTTTATAATAATGAAATTATTTAAAATTAAAATAGTTATAATAAAAAAAAAAAAAAAATTATTTATAATAAAATTATTTATAATAAAAATAATTATCTATAAATTGTTTTTAATAAAATAAATACAGAAATATTTAATTCTGTATAAAATTAAATCGATTGACAATACTAACTATTATTTTTATTGTTTTCTCTAAAATAGATTATTATTTTCTGTATTCTTTTTACAATAATAAACTTTATGAGAATATAATATTAATAATTTACAAGAATATTAAATTATATATTAATTGATAAATTAAAACATTATTAGAATAGATAGTTAAAATTTTAAATATAAATAAATCATTAATAATTATACAACTATATTTTAAAATAGATACTTTAGAATAGGTTAATTTTAAAATATATTAATATTAAAATAACATTCATAATAGAATAATATAAATAAATGTATATGTTAATGTTCAATTCAAGATTCATGTAAAAAACTATAAAAGGAAGAAATTTTCTTTCTTTTGAAAAGGACGACAGTAAAATAAAATAAAAATTTATAAAATACTTTTAAACTAATAAAAATTTATTTATAATATTTAATATTTTGTTTTTAAAATATTGTGTGTGATCTGTGCCCATATCATTAATGTGTAAAGAATTAATTAAAAATATTTAATTATATTAATAATTAATTCTTTCTACAATTAATAATAAAAAATATTATTAATTGAGATAAAATTAAAAAATATAATATAAAAATTGAAAACGAAAATTTAAAAACTTAGAGTTTATTATAAGATTATAATAAACAACACTAAAAGTAGATTAAGAGTATTTTAGAAATTATTTTATTATAAAAATTTTTTATTAAAAGTAATTTTAAAATATTTGTGTTAATTATTATAATTTCTTATAATAATAACTCTTGATTATTTTTAGAAGAATCAAGAGTCCTATTTATATTAATTTGATTTCTAATCTTGGAAAATTATCTCTATCTAGAAAAAGATTAGAAGAAAAAACTAGATAGATCTCGATTGGTGTTTAATTACATCAATCTTTAGTTAATAAGAAAACCCGAATAAGGGAGAAAACTTATTAACTAATTATATATTAATTTTATTAATATTTAATCACAAGTATAATTAAATAATTAATTCTTTTAATTATCTTAATTAAAAGTCCAAGAAATAATATAATTTAATTATTTCTTGATTAAATAAAATTATCATTTTAATACAATTTAATTTTTCTTAATTAAATAGAATTTATCATTATTTTAATACAATAATACATTATTATAATTTAATATATTAATTATTGATAATTTAACTTAATGTAAATAAATTTTAAAACAATAACATTAATTAATAATTACTATGTGACATAATTAATAAAATTATTCATAAAATTTTATAAAATAATAAACTTTAAATATTAATTTTTTAATAAAGAATAATAATTATTTTGAATAATAATTATAATTCTTTACATAATGATAAAGTATGGTATATATCATGTTTCCCATCTTTATCTAATATACTAAATAAAATTATTTATAAGAAAATAATTAAATTCATTCAATAGAAATAAATTTATTTTATAACCTTTTATGTTATTAATTATTTATTATAAAAAATTATAATACTAATTCTTAAGGTAATTAGTAAACTTCTACTAAACTTATCTAATTTTACAGGCTAATTAGTAACCTTTAAACATTCTATTTATTATTATCTAATTTTACTGGACAATTAGTAACATTTCGTTAAATAAATATTTTATATTCCTATTTATATTAGTTATCTAAATTAAAGTAATCTTTATAAACAATAATTTTTACTAAAGTATTTAACATTTCTAAACAATTACATTTACAAATTATTTTTATAATTTTATTAATATAAATTTTTTTACTATTTAATTATTTAATAATTTAATACTTATAATCTATATAACTATAATATATTTATTTTAATTTATTATTATTTAAAGTTTCATTCTATATCATTAACTAAATGTATATTGTAAAAGATAAGTTTACGGCTAACTAAAACAACAAAAATGTTAAGATAATAACTGAATTTCAATTCGTTAAGACCAAATTATTTCAAAACATTAACAAAAAAATGGATAAACAAAATCCTAAAATAGATTGAAACCTTTCTATTCGAGTTGTACTTGAAAAAACTTTTAATATTCTATATTCTATAATAAATAATTCTAGTTCTATTTTTAAGAATATAACACAGCACTATTCACACTACTCGTTAATGTTAGACTGGGTTTATACTAAGAATATATAATTTATTAATTAAATTATGTCTGTTTTTTATTTTTTTTAATTATAAAAAAATTTTTATTAATACAAATTACAGTAATAGTAACACTGGTGCGTTACATGTTCAATTACATGAATTATTTATACATAATAATAATTTCTATCATCGGATGCCTATTTAATTATTATAATATTAACTTACTAATCAATTATTTATAAAAACTATCTAATTAAAAATAATGTTAATTAAATAAAGAAATTAATAATAATTAATGAAAAATTAAAAAGAATAAGGATAGTAGCTTATTGTAAAATAAATATATATTAATAATTCAATATTATTTTATTTATTATAATTATTATTAATATATAATTATTTCACAATAAGTATATATTAATAATTCGATACTTAAATACACATATACACACAATAACTTTACAAAGAACATAATGAATATAGTGAATGAATTTAATAATTCTTCTTTTATACTTTGTAAGTTACATTTAATAGTAATGTATTTTAATCAAGATAAGAATAAATTTATAATATAAAAAATAATTATAATTATTCATTATTAATAACATAAATGAAATAAAAGCGAGGTATTAGGGTAGATATGGAAAATATTATTAAAAATAATAATAATTCAAAGTATTTAAAAATCTATTCTAAACTATTTTAAATTACTTATTTAAACTTAAGAAAATATTAAACGAATAATATAAAAAAATAAAGTTGTAAGAAAAAGGGGGAAAATTAAAGTATTGGATTGCAGGTTTTAAACCTTACAGTTATCGCTTCATTATTGAAAGGGTTGTTAGCTCAGAGGTAGAGTAATTGATTACAGATGAATTAGTTTTCAGTTCATTTTCAAAATGTTCCTTCTTCTTTTTTCTTAATTTTAATTTTTATTTCATTTTATTTATTTATTTATTTATTAACTACTCTTTCTTCCTTTTTTTATTATTATTTTTTTTTATTTATAAACTACCTTTTCTCTTTTTGTTTTTAGTTTTTGTTATATTATTTTTAAATTACTTTTACTTTTACTTTTTGGATATTAATTCATTTATTCATTTTCTTATTCTTTTTATTTTTAAAGGGATATATATATATTCAATTTTTACTATTTAATAAAATAAAATGTTAATAGAAAATAAATTTTATTAAGATAATTACTTTTTTTTTTTTTTTTTTTTTTTTTTTTTTTTTTTAAGATAAGATTAATAGTTTAAAATTAATTTTATTTATAATCTAATCCTTGAATTATTTTGATAAAAAAAAAAAAAAGTAATTATCTAAAAAATTATTAATTCTTTTTTAAGATTAATCGTTTAAAAATTAATTTTATTTACAATCTATTCCTTGAATTATTTTGATTTAAAATAAAATAAAATAAAATAAAATAAAATAAAATAAAATAAAATAAAATAAATAGTAGAATATTAAATAATGAAAGTACAGATTGAATAAAATAAAATAAAATAAAATAAATAGTAGAATATTAAATAATGAAAGTACAGATTAAATAAAATAAAATAAAATAAAATAAAATAAAATAAAATAAAATAAAATAAAATAAATAGTAGAATATTAAATATGAAGTACAGATTAAATAAAATAAAATAAAATAAAATAAATAGTAGAATATTAAATATGAAGTACAGATTAAATAAAATAAAATAAAATAAAATAAAATAAAATAAATAGTTGAAATATAAATATGAAGTACAGATTGAATAAAATAAAATAAAATAAAATAAAATAAAATAAAATAAAATAAATAGTAGAATATAAATATAAATTACAGATTGAATAAAATAAAATAAATAGTAGAATATAAATATAAAGTACAGATTGAATAAAATAAAATAAAATAAAATAAAATAAAATAAAATAAAATAAAATAAAATAAAATAAAATAAAATAAAATAAAATAAAATAAAATAAAATAAAATAAAATAAAATAAAATAAAATAAAATAAAATAAAATAAATAGTAGAATATTAAATATGAAGTACAGATTGAATAAAATAAAATAAATAGTTGAAATATAAATATGAAGTACAGATTGAATAAAATAAAATAAAATAAAATAAAATAAAATAAAATAAAATAAATAGTAGAATATAAATATAAATTACAGATTGAATAAAATAAAATAAATAGTAGAATATAAATATAAAGTACAGATTGAATAAAATAAAATAAAATAAAATAAAATAAAATAAAATAAAATAAAATAAAATAAAATAAAATAAAATAAAATAAAATAAAATAAAATAAAATAAAATAAAATAAAATAAAATAAAATAAAATAAAATAAATAGTAGAATATTAAATATGAAGTACAGATTGAATAAAATAAAATAAATAGTTGAAATATAAATATGAAGTACAGATTGAATAAAATAAAATAAAATAAAATAAAATAAAATAAAATAAAATAAATAGTAGAATATAAATATAAATTACAGATTGAATAAAATAAAATAAATAGTAGAATATAAATATAAAGTACAGATTGAATAAAATAAAATAAAATAAAATAAAATAAAATAAAATAAAATAAAATAAAATAAAATAAAATAAAATAAAATAAAATAAAATAAAATAAAATAAAATAAAATAAAATAAAATAAAATAAAATAAAATAAAATAAAATAAAATAAAATAAAATAAAATAAAATAAAATAAAATAAATAGTAGAATATTAAATATGAAGTACAGATTGAATAAAATAAAATAAATAGTTGAAATATAAATATGAAGTACAGATTGAATAAAATAAAATAAAATAAAATAAAATAAAATAAAATAAAATAAATAGTAGAATATAAATATAAATTACAGATTGAATAAAATAAAATAAATAGTAGAATATAAATATAAAGTACAGATTGAATAAAATAAAATAAATAGTAGAATATAAATATAAAGTACAGATTGAATAAAATAAAATAAAATAAAATAAAATAAAATAAAATAAAATAAAATAAAATAAAATAAAATAAAATAAAATAAAATAAAATAAAATAAAATAAAATAAAATAAAATAAAATAAAATAAAATAAAATAAAATAAAATAAAATAAAATAAAATAAAATAAAATAAATAGTAGAATATTAAATATGAAGTACAGATTGAATAAAATAAAATAAATAGTTGAAATATAAATATGAAGTACAGATTGAATAAAATAAAATAAAATAAAATAAAATAAAATAAAATAAAATAAATAGTAGAATATAAATATAAATTACAGATTGAATAAAATAAAATAAATAGTAGAATATAAATATAAAGTACAGATTGAATAAAATAAAATAAAATAAAATAAAATAAAATAAAATAAAATAAAATAAAATAAAATAAAATAAAATAAAATAAAATAAAATAAAATAAAATAAAATAAAATAAAATAAAATAAAATAAAATAAAATAAAATAAAATAAAATAAAATAAAATAAAATAAAATAAAATAAATAGTAAAATATTAAATATGAAGTACAGATTGAATAAAATAAAATAAATAGTTGAAATATAAATATGAAGTACAGATTGAATAAAATAAAATAAAATAAAATAAAATAAAATAAAATAAAATAAATAGTAGAATATAAATATAAATTACAGATTGAATAAAATAAAATAAATAGTAGAATATAAATATAAAGTACAGATTGAATAAAATAAAATAAAATAAAATAAAATAAAATAAAATAAAATAAAATAAAATAAAATAAAATAAAATAAAATAAAATAAAATAAAATAAAATAAAATAAAATAAAATAAAATAAAATAAAATAAATAGTAGAATATTAAATATGAAGTACAGATTGAATAAAATAAAATAAATAGTTGAAATATAAATATGAAGTACAGATTGAATAAAATAAAATAAAATAAAATAAAATAAAATAAAATAAAATAAATAGTAGAATATAAATATAAATTACAGATTGAATAAAATAAAATAAATAGTAGAATATAAATATAAAGTACAGATTGAATAAAATAAAATAAAATAAAATAAAATAAAATAAAATAAAATAAAATAAAATAAAATAAAATAAAATAAAATAAAATAAAATAAAATAAAATAAAATAAAATAAAATAAAATAAAATAAAATAAAATAAAATAAAATAAAATAAAATAAAATAAAATAAAATAAAATAAAATAAAATAAAATAAAATAAAATAAAATAAAATAAAATAAAATAAAATAAAATAAAATAAAATAAAATAAAATAAAATAAAATAAAATAAAATAAAATAAAATAAAATAAAATAAAATAAAATAAAATAAAATAAAATAAAATAAAATAAAATAAAATAAAATAAAATAAAATAAAATATTCCAAAAAAAAAGTCCTTTTAAATTATATTGGGTAGTAGTAAATATTAATTTCTTAAATAATTTTAAATATTAGAATAATTAGTAAATTAATTAAAACAAAAAACAAAAAAACAAAACAAAACAAAAAAAAAAAAAAAAAAAAAAAAAAAACATATATTCGTATTAATATTTTAATAATAAATAAAACGTTGAAATTATAACAGAATTGAAATCTCAATTTCAGTTATTCACATTTCAATATACATTTAATTAATAATTAATATAAATTATAAATTCTTATTTAATATTTAAAGAATTATCTTAGGCCTAATAATTCTGAGAATATTAATAAATAAGATTTATATTAATAATTTCAATTGATATAAAACAAATATGTGTAGCAACATATTTGTATATTTGAATATTTGTATATTCAGATATTAAATTTATATCTTATTATTTATAATAATTTATATTATTATATATTTTATATTATTATTTATATTTTATATTATTTATATTTTGTATATATTATTTATATTCCTTATATATATTTCTTAAATATTAAATTATACTTCTTATTTTAAATTATTAAAGTTTATAATTATTAAAGTATATATAATTAATATAATAGTTTATATTATTTATATATTATTCATATTAAAATATTATTATTTATTTATATATATATTATATATATATATTTAATTATAATAATTATATATTATTAATACTTTACAGTATAATTAATATTAACTCTTATTCTTGTTTTTGTTTTTCTTTAGTAGAAATAATATTGTAATTATAAAATAAATATTAATAAAAATTATTAATAACTCAAACACACTTATTAAACCAGCTACAACATAAAGAATATCACATTACAATTATTTACATATGAGGTCACATGTATTTATTTATATTATGTTTATATATATGTTTAAATCATATATATTAACTACTATTTTTAATTATTCAAATTAATTATACAAATTAAATTTATTTAATTATATTAAATATTTTAAACATATCGATGTTGTTATTATTTTAATATTTTATTAATATTCATTTTACTATATTATTATCTTATAATTAAATACTATTATTATGTAACTTATAAAGTATAAAAGAAAGATGTAAAAATCTATCTTTTATGTTCTTTGTAAGGTTATTGTGTTACAATAATTATATACTAATAATTCAACTTTTATTAAATAAATAAATATTTTATAAATCTTCAAATAAATTATTGTTTAAATTATTCAATAAATATTAAGTGTTTAAATAAATTAATTATTTAACTTATTTTATTTTAATTATTATTTTATTATTAATTAATTATTGTTGGATTATTAATATATAATTCAACATATTAACCTAGTAACGTTAGTAATTAAAAAGCTATTTTATATCTTAATTTTAACATAAAAAAACAAACAAAAATAAACAAAAAAATGAGTAAGAAAAAATTTCCCAAGATGATAAGAATGTACTAAATAATGCATTCTTAATTAAATCTACGATTTATTTCTAATACATTATGTGTACATTATTATTTTTGTACTTTAATAAATTTTTAAATCCAAAGATCAAAAATTAAATCAAAAATTATATTAAACTTTATATTTTTATATTAAATCTTATATTAATAGTAATATTTTTATATATTTTAAACTTATATTAGCAATATTAATAATAAATCTTATTTTTTTTTATTTTTTTTTAGACACATTAATGTTTATATAATTAAATAATAGTTTAATTTATTTATATTATAGATATTTTATTATTTATTAATATATTTTTTATGAAAATAGAACTAAAGAAAAACATATTCATTTAGAAAGCTTTTATACATGAATATTATTTATTAAATTAATTGATTGGTTAATATAAAATGAAATATAGTAAATATATTTTAACATTTTTATATTAATAATGAAAATTTGTATTAATAATATTTTTATATATTGATAATTAAAGATTTATATATTATATTTTAACTTTTATTATAAAATTTTATATCGAAATGTTTTATTTTATATTGAAAAATATTTTATTTTATTAAAAACCTTTATATTAGAATAGTATTTTTATTTCTATTTGAATATTTTAACAGATTGTAATAAAAATTATAGCCAATTAAATAAATTCTTATTAGTAATATTTTAGATATTTTAAAAAAAAAAAAAAAAATGTTTTATTAATATTATAAATGTACTTTATTTATATTGTTATAATTAAATTTTATATAATTGATTATAAAACTCAATTTAAATTTAATAGTTTTTATAAAAAAAAAAATAAATAAAATGTAATTTAGTGGCAAGAACAACTTTTATGCCTTGAAAAAAGTATAAATAGTTGTAAATTTTGCTACCAATTTTTAAAAATCATAAAATAAAAAAAAAATAAATTTAATAAAATAAATAAATAAAATAATAAATAAATAAATAAAATTTGTGTTTCTTTACTTTATTTTTATTTAATTCTCTAAAACCTTAACAAAGTGTTGAGGTTCGGGACAGAATAATAATAAATATAGAAATAAACACTAAAATAAAAAAAAATTAAAAATTAAAATATATCTTTTTTTTTTAAAATATTTTATTTATTTATTTAATAAAAATTATTCAATTAAAAACTAAAAATTAATTAATTTCTTTAATAAGATTATATTTTTTTCTCAGATTATTTTTCTAAAATACAATTTTCTCATCTATTTATATTTTTTTTTATCGTTAGAAATGGTCAAGCCATTTCTTTAGAATATCTTAGAGTTACATGTTTGAATTGTATTTAAATTATAAATTCATAATCTATTCTATTATAATAAATAATTATTACATATTATTAAATTCTAAACTATTTATTATTAATTGTAGTGATAATATATTTTAAAAATAATTTTATTACTTTTACAGAACTATTAGTAATAGAGTATTATTTAATTTTATACTATTTTTAAATAAAAGTATTTTAGATTATTATCTATTATTAATCTTATTATAAATAGGGTGTATTTTGGAAGGAAGTATTACTAATTTTAATGACAAGGATCATGGATTTAAGTAAAATATTTTTAAATCATTATTAATTATATTAACTTTTATTAATAATAAATAATCTGTATTAGTAATATTTGTAAAATAAAATTTTCTTTAATAATAAAATATTGATAGAATAAATCATATTAATAAAACTAGATATTGATAATAATATTGATATTAATAATATAGTATTAATTTTAATAATAAAGTATTGATATTAATAAAGAATTTATATTAATAATAATAAATTTAATATTAGTAATAATTTGGCAGTAATAGAACATAAGAAAGTTCCCCAAGTAAGGAAATAAATAATTTAATTTTAGTGGTTAAGTTATTTTTATGAAAAATAATAAAATTAACATTATTTGTTCATTCCTTAACAAAAGATGTAATAATTTAATTAAAAAATTATAATTAAATTATTAATCATTAATATTAGCTCTAACTGCTAATATTAAAGGTTTAGAAAAGAATCATACTTACCTATGGTTCTTTCTAATTATCGAGTTTATTATAACGAATTATAATAGACGAAACACTAAAATTGATAAGGAAAAGTTTTAATTATAAAATTTGTTTTATTAAAATAATTTGTTTTATTATTTATTAAAAATTTTAAATGTTAAAACTTATTGTTATTATTATTATATTATAATTGTTATAATAATAACTCTTGATTTCTCAAAGAGAACTCAAGAGCCTTATTTATACTTTTTGTCAAAATAAGGTTAAAATCAAAAGGGGTTCTAATCTTAACAAATCTCTTATCTAGGAAAAGACTAGAAGAAAAACCTAGATAAGTTTTTTGATCGATATTCTATCCATATCGATCATCGTGTTAATTAAGTAAAACCGATTACTTTTAAGAAGTAATTGGAAAAACCTTAATTAACCGATTACTTAATCTAATATAATGATCGAAAATAAAAGAATAAAATAATGAAAATTATTTCGATCATAAAATTTAAAATTTAATCTATTTAGTTCTATTTTATAGAACTTTACATAAAAAATATAAAACAATACATTAATAATAAAATACATGATTAATACAATACAGAATACATGATAGAATACAGAATACATGATAAAATACAGAATAGTGTTTTAGTTTATGATTTAATAAGTGAGAGAAAACTAAAACTAATAAATTTAATAATTAAGTGAATAATTAAATAAATTTAATATTATTTTAAATGTATAAAAAATATTTGATTAAATAAATTTTTAATATTAAACTAAATAAAATTTTAATATATAATTAAATAAATTATTAATTATAATTAATTGTATAAATGAAATATGAGTTAAATAAAAGTTATATTAATTATAACCTAACTAAGAAAATATAGTTATTTTGTTAAAAATAATTATAGATTCTTACATTGCTCCCTTTATGGTGATGGTTCCTTTAATCCTATGTCTCTTTCAGTATAAGGCTCCAACTGCGAGATATGAAATACCGGGTGTAAATGAAGATTTTCTGGTAATTCAAGCCGGTAGTTCATTCTTTCCCTCACTTCTATGACCTTAAAGGGTCCAAGATACTGGTTAGAAAGCTTTTTTGCAGGTTCATTGGAGAAGTAATACCTTTTCAACCAAACCATGTCGTTAACATGGAAAGTAGGACCAGAAGCTTTCCTAGAGTCACCAAACTTTTTGAAATCTTCTTTAGCTTTGATAAGGTGCTTTTTAAGGGCATCAAAATGGGCAGACCAATCCCTAGTAAGTACAGAGGCATTATCTTTTAAAAGAACAAGAGGAGAGTCAATATTGCATACTGGATTAAAACCATAATTTGCACAGAAAGGCGACATGTTTATAGATTTGTGAAATGAGTTGTTATAAGCCATTTCACAAAGAGGTAGATAAAAGCACCATTCATTTTGGGCAGTAGAACAGTAGCATCGTAAATATTGTTCGATTACGGAATTAGCCCTTTCGACTTGACCATTTGTTTGTTGGTGATGAGCAGTAGCGAGTCTTGGCTTAGTATTTAGAGCTGAGCAGAGTGAGGTCCAAAATTCAGAAGAGAACTGGGAGCCATGATCAGAGACAATGATTTTAGGGAATCCATGATACCGAAAAACGTTGTAAAGGAGCATCTTGGTGGTCAGGTCAGCGGAAGGGACGTCGGAGCAAGGAACTAAATGGATCATCTTTGTTAAGTGATCCGAAACCACCATAATACATGTGCAATCTTGTGAACTAGGTAACGAAACTATAAAATCAACCCCAATAATTTCCCATGGTTTATTGGGAACAGGCAACGGTTGAATTTTTCCGTAGGGTTTATGTCTACGAATTTTACACCTAGCACAAGTTGAACAAGAAAGTACATAATTATGAATATCTTTCTTCATATTAGGCCACCAGTAGTATCTCTTGATTTTATCAAGAGTTTTGTCAATACCTTGGTGTCCGTTGGTGGGTGAGTCATGAAAAGATTTCAAAATTCTTGCTCTTAAAGTGGATGGGACGATGATTCTGTTTTGGAAATGTAAGACCCCTTCATTTAAAGAAAATAAAGAACTTTTAACTGTGTTTGACTTAGTTTTAATCTTTTCTAAAATAGATTTGCAATATGTGTCAGCCGTTTGGGCATCAATCAAACTACTAATATTATCAGTGTTTGCACAACATAAGGCATTATCTCCAATAAAGGACGGTCTTTGTTGTGGAGGGAAACCACGGAATTATAATCCGGACGTCTCGACGACGAATCTGGTTCACTACTCCTTGATCCACAAAATTTGTCAGTCGGTTGGGTATCAATCAAGCTACTGATAATAGTGTTTGCACAACAAAAGGCATTATCATCCAATAAAGGACGGTCTTTGTTGTGGAGGGAAACCACGGATTTATAATCCGGACGTCTCGACAACGAATCTGGTTTACCACATCTTGATCCAGGTCTGAACGAAATCCTAAAGTCAAACTTAGAAAGAAATCCATCTTATCTGGCGTTGGTTTAAATGTTGAGGCTTTTTAAAATATAATAAATTCCTGTGATCGGTAATGATTTGAACAGGAAACTTAGCCCTTTCAAGGTGGTGACACCAGGTTTCAAAAGCGGTGATAATAGCGAGTAGTTCCTTGTCATATATTGTATAATTTAATTCAGAAGATGACAAAGACCTAGAATGAAAAGCGACAGGGTGAAGTTCGTTATCCTTGTCACTGATTTGAGAAAGAATGCAACCCACAGCAAAATCACTGGCATTAGTTTCAACAGTGAATTCCTTATCTGGGTCGGGGTAGATAAGGATTTCGTCTGTGGTAAAAGCAAGTTTTAATTTTTTTGAAGGCATTCTCAGCATCATCATTCCATTTGAACTCGTTATTCTTCTTGAGGAGTATTCTTAAGGGTTCCATAATTATGGCGAAATTCTTTATGAATTTCCTATAGTAGTTACAGAGTCCGAGGAAACTTTGAAGTTCATTCTTGTTTTTTGGAGTAGGCCATTCAAGAATTGATTTTACTTTGTTTTTATCCATAGAAAGGCCATTTATTGATACAACAAACCCTAAAAAAGTAGTTTCAGGAACGTGAAATTCACATTTTTCTAGTTTTACAAAGAGACCATTTTTGACTAACAAGGAAAGGACATGATGAACATGTTTAATATGTTCAGTAAGGTTTTTCGAATATATTATAATGTCATCTAAGTAGACAAAGAGAAACAAGCCAATATCATCAGAAAAAATGTCTTGGATAAAGCGTTGAAAAACCGAAGGTGCATTACGTAAACCAAAAGGCATTACACGGTATTCAAAATGACCAAAAGGAGTACGAAAAGCAGTAAGGTATTCATGGCCTTTCTTGACACGAACTAAGTTATAGGCAGATCTTAAGTCAAGCCGAGAGAAAATAATAGTACCTTTAAATGATTCTATCAAATCAGATATCCTAGGAATTGGATAGCTATTTCTGATAGTAATTGAATTAAGTTTTCGGTAGTCAACGCAGAGTCTGAGAGAGCAGTCATGTTTTTTAACAAATAGCACTGGAGCACCAGTAGGAGATTTTTTAATTATTTCTTCATTTTTGTCAGAATCCTTTATTTTACTATCTTGAATTAAAACAGCACAGATATCCATATCGCTTAATTCGTCTTCAGATATGGAATCAGGAATTATAGAATCAAGAGAAGTTTCTCCCTTCTGTTCATTATTGGGTAAGAGAGAAGCAGTAATATCTGATGAATGGAAAACAAACCTATTACCCTTAGCAGAAGGGCAATGGTTTTTACAGTAGCTTTCCAAGAAGTAAATTTTATTATTTTTGTAATCAATGTAAGGTGAATGAAGGCTTAACCAATCTCTTCCAAGGATTGCAGATACGTCTTGAAGTTGTAAATTGGCTATAAAGAATTCAAATGTTTCCGTATGGTCCATGAAAGTAAGCTTAAGACGTTTTGTAACTTGTTTTATAGCTATATTCTTTTCATTAAGAAGTTTTACATTGATCGTATTTGAGAGGTTTGAATAAGGAATTTTGTTTGCTGTTACGAAGCTTTTGCAGAGATAACTTCTAGCAGAGCCCGAGTCAATAAGGATTCTGGTTTTAATCTTTTTGTTATTAACGGTTAACAAGAAAGTTGTAGTCATTTTATTATTATGACTTGGGGTGTAATTTGCTGATAAAATACTTCCATTGTCTCGTCCCTTATGGTGCTTATTGCGTTTAAATTTGTTTTTGGTCATGTTAGTTTCGTTTCTTTTTCGTTTGAAAGATTTACTACTCTTTGGCTTGTAGTCATTGGTCTTTACTTTTTGCTTAAGTAAACATTTTCTATCAATATTGATAATAGAATTTGTTGCCTCAAATAAACTTTTAGGTTTGTCTAATTTATTGAACTCTGTTTTAACATCCTCAAGAAGACCTCTTTTGATTAGGTCAATGAATACATCGTCCGGCCATCCAATACGTCCAGCTAACCTTCGAAATTCAATAGTATATAATGCGGCTCTTCCTAAATGAAGTTGTTTTAAGTTTAGAAGTTGTTCAATAAGAACATCCTTCTGTTCTTTAGTATCCCCAAAATTGCTTATCAAAATATCTTTAAAGGTGTCATAGCTTAACGAATTTAAAGTCCCATCAGCCTTCAATGAAAGTCCCCATTTCTTTGGAGGTCCATGTAACATGCTGATAACATAAGAAATTTTTAAGTCGTCCGTGGAAAAAGAGTTGGGATGTTTTTTAAAAAACAATTCACTCTGTTCCAGGAGCTCATTAACGTTAAGTTTGTTGTTATCAGCTAAGTCCTTGGATAACACTCCGTTGGCGGAAAAGAAGGTAGGAATAAATTCTGTTAAAGCTGTTATAAGCTTTGAGGATTCAACTTCACTTGGAATTTGGGCGTTATTACTATTGGATTCCATTTTTACCTAAATTATAAATTATATTAACTATGAAATATATATATATGTTTATTATGATTATAAGGTCATAGTTAGGAAGTTTTGGCGAAAGAAAACAGTTTAATAAAAAAATACTCAAGCATTTCCAGACGATTTTCCAGAAGCACGTTAGCAGTAAACAGTAGTATGTACTTAATGACGGGAGCAGCTTGCCTATTACTGGTATCATGTTCCCGCGTACACCACGATTGCAACCTACCACACATCGGATAGGCCAGTCCAGAGCTGCCCAGATCGCTGCCTGTGACAGATAAACTTAATCCGGAAACTGTTACCTAGATGCTAACACACTTCTGCTTCTAAGGTCTGTACTAAGTCTTGGTTCTTCTATATTGTTTCCTTGGCCTACTTCTTCCAGTTCTATTTCCCTAAAATCATGTAAACATATGTTAGTGTATTTATGTGTTCTTATTATTGTTATTATTTATTTTATTATTGCTCTTTATTGTTATTTAATATTTTTTTTTTTTTTTATTATTTATCATTTATCATTTATCATTTATTATTTACTATCATTATTTATTATTATTTATTATTATTTATTATTATTTATTATTATTTATTATTATTTATTATTATTTATTATTATTTATTATTATTTATTATTATTTATTATTATTTATTATTATTTATTATTATTTATTATTATTTATTATTATTTATTATTATTTATTATTATTTATTATTATTTATTATTATTTATTACTATATATCTATTCTTTTAATTTTTTATGATTTTAATTATTTATCCAACTAATTATTACTATTTACTTATTTTTTAATATTTAATTTATGGTTTATATTAATTTATTCTTATAATTTCTATACTAAATTATTAATTAATGATTTTTGATCTGATTTACTAATATTATCTACTTATATTTTAATATTTAATTTATTTACTATATATTAATTTATTTTTTTAATTTCTAGATTATTCTATATAATTTATATTATTTTATTTATTATTAATCATAAAAATTTTTATTGTACTACATTAAATTATTTTGTACTACTTGATTCTAGAAATTAATTATATTATTAAATTAATTAACTATTCTATTAAACTATACTAAGAAGAGTTATTATTATAATAATTTAATTAAAAAATTATAATTAAATTATTAATCATTAATATTAGCTCTAACTGCTAATATTAAAGGTTTAGAAAAGAATCATACTTACCTATGGTTCTTTCTAATTATCGAGTTTATTATAACGAATTATAATAGACGAAACACTAAAATTGATAAGGAAAAGTTTTAATTATAAAATTTGTTTTATTAAAATAATTTGTTTTATTAAAATAATTTGTTTTATTATTTATTAAAAATTTTAAATGTTAAAACTTATTGTTATTATTATTATATTATAATTGTTATAATAATAACTCTTGATTTCTCAAAGAGAACTCAAGAGCCTTATTTATACTTTTTGTCAAAATAAGGTTAAAATCAAAAGGGGTTCTAATCTTAACAAATCTCTTATCTAGGAAAAGACTAGAAGAAAAACCTAGATAAGTTTTTTGATCGATATTCTATCCATATCGATCATCGTGTTAATTAAGTAAAACCGATTACTTTTAAGAAGTAATTGGAAAAACCTTAATTAACCGATTACTTAATCTAATATAATGATCGAAAATAAAAGAATAAAATAATGAAAATTATTTCGATCATAAAATTTAAAATTTAATCTATTTAGTTCTATTTTATAGAACTTTACATAAAAAATATAAAACAATACATTAATAATAAAATACATGATTAATACAATACAGAATACATGATAGAATACAGAATACATTGATAAAATACAGAATAGTGTTTTAGTTTATGATTTAATAAGTGAGAGAAAACTAAAACTAATAAATTTAATAATTAAGTGAATAATTAAATAAATTTAATATTATTTTAAATGTATAAAAATTATTTGATTAAATAAATTTTTAATATTAAACTAAATAAAATTTTAATATATAATTAAATAAATTATTAATTATAATTAATTGTATAAATGAAATATGAGTTAAATAAAAGTTATATTAATTATAACTTAACTAAGAAAATATAATTATTTTGTTAAAAATAATTATAGATTCTTACAATGTGTTACGAGACAATAAAAAAAAATGTATAATAATTAAATATTCAATTATATACAAAAAAGATTATAATATTTGTTAACAATACTTTATGATAATTTATATTAAAATTTTATAATAATTTATATTAATGATTTATAATAATTTTATATATAAATTCGAAACCAATTAAATTAAAATTTTTAATACTAACAAATCGAATTGATAGAATATTAAATATTTAAGAAATTATGAAAATAAAATAATTAAAAACTCTCTCTTTCAAAAATAAAAAATTATTTAATAAAGATAAATAAATATAATCGAATATATTATTACTATAATAAATTTTAATAATTACCTGTGTTGTCCCAAAATCTGGCGAGCTATGCAGGACCCAAAATAGTAATAATATGAAAAGATAATAAAATTAGAAATTTTCAAAGATTGATGGATGAATAATAGAACAAAAAAAAATATATAAACAGAAAAATATATATTAAGTAATAATAATAATACTATTTAATTAGTAATAAACATAAAGTTAATAATGAAAATATTGGAATTAGAAGATCTTTTACCTAGACTAGATGAATCTGGCAAAGATGTTGACACTTGGTCGGAAGAATTCGTTAGACTTATGAAGTTAGCAGATATTAACACTCCATCTTCAATACATACTTGGGCTATGGAGTGTGTAGAAGGGAAGCTACGAGGTGTCCTTCAAGACTTGGTTACTATTAACGAAGATGGTGAAGAAGTTTATCCTAATGTTAAACAAATGAAAAAGGCTCTGGAAGATGCATTAGAAGTGACCCCACAGTTGAAATGCAAAAGATTGCAAAAACTAAAGATAAAAAAGAACGAGACTATTAAGAACTTCAACTGGAGGTACAAGAAGTTATACAACAATCTGCCAAGGTTATACCAAGAATTCATTACCGTAGATGATTACGCTGAATCTATTTCGTATAGACCATATGCGAGGGCATAAGTGATTACCAACCAATGCGTTGACTTAGAAGAAGCCTTTGAGGAAGCTGAATTGGCCGAGAGAGCTGAGACGAACGCTAAAAATTTCTCTAGTGATAAAGTTTTCACCACCATTTATCCTGATAACAAAGGAAGTCACCAACATCCATTTAGTTTATTTAGAAATAATTACTCGTCAAGAAGGAACGATGTTAAGAGCATTCAATCAAACAGAACAGGAAAAACTGAAAGCAAGAAAGTTAATAAAAACAAAGAAATTAGATGCTACAAATGCTATCAATTAGGTCATGTAATTAAGTCATGCCCTTACTCTTATAAGGAACTTGCTGAGATGGAGGAATCCGGAAAGTTAGAAGAAAATAGAAGATCTTTAAACTAATGGAAGGAAGAAGGAAAACTTCCTCTAAACAAACCGAGGATCTAGTTGCTACCGCCGTTAGAAGAAATAGATCCGACAAACCTCCAAATAAACCATGTACAAAAATTACTTCATTAAAAGACAATCCAGTCCCTATCCCATTACCAAGAAACCACGAACAAGTCCCAGAACCATCCCTGTCGTTTCAGAATCCTGTACCAAATACTGAGGCATTAAATGAAATTGATGTTTCAGTTATAGCTCAGCCATCAATAAGAAATAGTAAAATAAAAGCCAAAGAACAAAAACAGCAAGAAATAATGAAGCAAGCACATGAACTTAGTGATAACAATAAGAAATCTAAGACTAGCACTACAAAATTACCAAGTACTTTATTAGACGAAAGACTAAACAAAATACCGAAACCTTTTAACACTGAGAAAAGAGGTGTTAAGCACATAGAATTGGCCCAAGGGATTAAAACTTACGACATCAAAGAGGATCTCAACCACAAAGTTGCTGATATCACCTTTGGACAATTATTGGACATTTGTCCGAAATTAAGGGCACAGTTGAATAAGGCTCTCAGACTAAAAAACATTGAATTTAAGGAAGAAAGTATGGAAAAAATTATGTTGTCAACAATTTCCAAAGATGATATAGCTACTACAGAGTGCCTAATCAATGGCGTAAAGGGCTTTGCATTTCTCGACACGTGTGCAAGTATCAATATCGTAACTCGTAGTTTTCTAAAAAATTTAAAGGGAATAAGACCTTTTGGATTTACCACAAATAATATCATCCAAGTAACTTCTAAGACTAGAATGTCTTCGGAATTGTACGTTTTAACGGTAACCTTTGGTAATCTTACAATTTCAGACGTATTCAGAGTAATCGATGATAATCAAGGATTGTTTGATGTATTAGTAGGTTATAAAACACTTAAAGAAAACAAGTTATTTATTAATCCTTATGACAACTACCTTTGTAAAATGAATGATGATGAAACTTGGACAAGAATAGCACCTTTATCCGCAGACGAAGAAGTTCCAACTAGTGAAGACGAAGATCAACCTAGTGAAGAAGAAGTTCAAACTGACTTTGAGGAAGATATCCATGATAAAAATAATCAGATTGATTTAACAAAGGATTCTATACTTCATTTCTTCATTTGTGAAAAGAGAAATCTAAAAGGAAAATCTGCCAAGTCATCATTAGTCATGCTGGTCAGCGAAGAGAAAGAAGCTCTACTTGGAAATATTCTAGAACAGGTTCCTAGAGGAATTCGAAGACAATTAGGACGCCTTTTTAATGACTACAAGGAAGTATTGGCCATAAATATAGAAGAATTAGGCGGATCAAAGTTATTACCACACTCAATAATATTAGAAAAAGACACTCTACCAATTAAACAAAAAGCCTACCGTTTATCTAAAGCTCAAGCTGAGGCATTAAAGGCTGAAATTACCAAACTACTTAACAATAAATTAATTGAACCCTCTAGTTCACCATGGTCGTCACCAGTCATTTTAGTACTTAAGAAGAATGGTAAGTGGCGTATGTGCGTGGATTACCGGAAGTTGAACAACGTTACACTAAAGGATGCTTATGCCATTCCTCTAATTGATGACATTCTTTTCTTTATAGGACGAACAATTAAAGTGTTTACTACTATTGATCTATTTTCTGGGTTCCATCAAATACCAATGAACCCAAAAGATATTCCAAAAACTAGCTTTACCACGGCTTTTGGGAACTACCAATTTCTCGTAATGTCATTCGGGTTATGTAATGCCCCAGGAACATTCCAACGAGAAATGAACCGAATCTTCTACCCTTTAATCGGGCAATGTCTTTTTGTATATATAGATGACTTAATTATATTTTCCGAAACTATTGAAGACCACTTAAGAGATTTAGAGAATGTATTTACCATCTTAAAGGAAAACGGTATCAAATTGAATTTAGAGAAATGCCATTTTTTCAAAGATAAAGTTGAACTGTTGGGTCACACTGTTTCAACTGATGGCATTTCACCATTATCAGATAAAGTAAAGGTTATAGCCCAATGGTTGCCCCCAGCTACCACATCCCAACTTCAATCTTTTCTCGGTGCTATTGGCTATTATCGTAAATTTATTCTTAACTTTGCTACAATTGCGAAACCTTTATTTAAGTTGTTAAAGAAGAACGTTGAATTCAAGTGGGGAAAAGCTGAAAATGATAGTTTCGAAGAGTTAAAGTACAGGATGATTACGGTTCCCATATTAATGATGCCTGACTTCAAGAACCAATTTATAATCCGTACGGATGCATCTTTCGATGGCATTGGCGGAGTGTTACTGCAAAAAGATGAATTTGGCAAGGAACGACCCATCCATTATATTAGTAGATCTCTGAAGCCATCAGAACAAAATTATGGAATCACAGATCTTGAGGGAACCGCAGCAGCGTACTGCGTAAAGAAATTCAAATCCTATATCGGAGGAAACCCACATACTACCTTGTTGTTCACAGACCATAAACCGTTAGTAAGCTTATTTAAGAACAAGGAAACTAATAACTCTAGGCAGACCAGATGGGTATTGCTACTCTCAATGCTTAAGGTTGAAGTAATCTATGAACCTGGCAAGAAGAATGTGCTTGCAGATGCGCTTTCGAGATTAAAATCTTCCAATCCAATAGTTTCAACTGTCTTGTCGGAGATCAATTCTATTGATGAAGGAAACTTACTGAACCCTATCAAGAGCAAATTTATTACAATAAATGACGAAGAATATTACTTAGACAATGGTACTTATAGGAAGGTAATTAATAATGATAATCAAAAGCTACAACTAATACTTGATGCACACAGAGTTGGTCACGAAAGTGTGTTTAAGACTTACAATCGCCTAAAAAGAGACTATTTTTGGATAAACATGATCTTAGACGTTAAATATATTGTCAATACGTGTGATAGATGTCAAAAATTCAAGCCACAACCACAAAATGCTTACGTTGAAAATATTCCAACCAAACCGGGTAGACCTTTCACAAAAGTAGGACTTGATATCATAGGCCCGCTGCCTCAGACTAACAAAGGGAACCAATATATTATAGTATTGGTCGACTACCTGACAAAATGGGTTGAAGCCGACCCACTTTCTACCATCGAATCTAAAGACGTCATTAGTTTCCTAATGAAAGTATTTGGACGCCACGGAATTCCAGAGGTTATTGTCACCGATAACGGTCCTCAGTTTTGTTCAGACAAAACAAAAGCTTTTCTTGACTTGTATGGTGTGTTGGTACAATTTGTTACGGTGTATCATCCGGAATCTAATGGCATGGTTGAAAATCGTAACAAACAAATAGGAAAGTATTTAAGGCTACTATGCAACAAGAACACTCAAAATTGGGATGAAATACTTCCTAGCGCTTTATGGGCCTTGCGAACTTGTAAAAATGAAACTACTCAATTTTCTAGCTTTGAATTACTCTATGGACGTAGAGATTTACAACCATTCGAATTGACCATTAACATTGATCAAAAAGAAGATTGCGAAACTGACGAAGAATTCATGGTTCGGAAATTTGTTCGCCATCATCGTTGGATAAAAGAAGCAATAAATAACATTCAAACAGCCAACAAAATTTGGGAAGATCGCAGGAAACAAATAAGAAGGCTTAAGTCCGACTATAAACCAGGGGATCTTGTACTTATAAAGTATATTAACAGAAGAAAGCTTGATCCTTATTTCATTGGCCCTATGAAAATTGTGAAAAAACAATTTAACACTATCACGGTTTGTGATCCTGTCACTAATGAAATTGCGGACAGAAATGTGCATCTTAAGAACGTTATCCCATATAGGCTGTGCGAACTACCGACTTCAAGGGACGAAGTCTGATTTCGGCGTGGGCATCTTGTTACGAGACAATAAAAAAAAAATGAATAATAATTAAATATTCAATTATATACAAAAAAGATTATAATATTTGTTAACAATACTTTATAATAATTTATATTAATATTTTATAATAGTTTTATATCAATATTTTATAATAGTTTTATATTAATAATAGTTTTATATTAATATTCTATAATAGTTTTATATTAAAATCTTGTGATAATTTATATTAAAATTTTATAATAATTTATATTAATGATTTATAATAATTTTATATATAAATTCGAAACCAATTAAATTAAAATTTTTAATACTAACAAATCAAATTGATAGAATATTAAATATTTAAGAAATTATGAAAATAAAATAATTAAAAACTCTCTCTTTCAAAAATAAAAAATTATTTAATAAAGATAAATAAATATAATCGAATATATTATTACTATAATAAATTTTAATAATTACTTGTGTTGTCCCATTTATGATACGGAGTGTCACTAAATACCTTGTATTTCCTATTAAATACTCTTAATAATAATAAAATAAAATTATTATTAAATATTCTTATTAAAATCTTTTATTAATATCAAATATAATAAAAATTATTATTAAATATTCTTATAAATTTTTTTTATTAATATTAAATATAATAAAAATTATTATTAAATATTCTTATAAATTTCCTTTATTAATATTAAATATAATAAAAATTATTATTAAATATTCTTATAAAAATCTTTTATTAATATTAAATATAATAAAAATTATTATTAAATATTCTTATTAAAATCTTTTATTAATATCAAATATAATAAAAATTATTATTAAATATTCTTATTAAAATCTTTTATTAATATCAAATATAATAAAAATTATTATTAAATATTCTAATAAAAATCTTTTATTAATATTAAATATAATAAAAATTATTATTAAATATTCTTATAAAATTCTTTTATTAATATCAAATATAATAAAAATTATTATTAAATATTCTTATAAAATTCTTTTATTAATATCAAATATAATAAAAATTATTATTAAATATTCTTATTAAAATCTTTTATTAATATTAAATATAATAAAAATTATTAAATATTCTAATAAAAATCTTTTATTAATATTAAATATAATAAAAATTATTATTAAATATTCTTATTAAAATCTTTTATAATAAAAATTATTATTAAATATTCTTATAAAATTCTTTTATTAATATCAAATATAATAAAAATTATTATTAAATATTCTTATAAAATTCTTTTATTAATATCAAATATAATAAAAATTATTATTAAATATTATTATTAAAATCTTTTATTAATATCAAATCTAATAAAAATAATTATTAAATATTTTATTAATATTAAATATAATAAAAATTATTACTAAATATTCTTATTAAAAATTATATAATATTTAAATCATTACTAATTCTTATTTTTATATTAAGAATAATAAAAACCTATTTCAATAAATATTTGATGTAAAATACAGAATTATAAGTTTCTGTATAATATTTTCTAAACCTTTGAAATAAACTAAAAATAAATCAAAAATCAAAAATAAATTAAATCTTTATTAAAAATAAAAATGAACTAAAATACAGAATTTCAATAATAAAAAAATGATCTAAAATACAGAAAATATCAATTCTTTATAATTCTCTCTCTGAAAAACAATATCAAGAAGAAGCTATCGCCCGGAATGCCCTTCGTGATACAATCTCTAAATTAATTTTTTATATTTTAATTTAATAAATGTTATTTTTTTTTTAAAAAAATAATTTAAAATAATAGTTAAAAATTAAAATAAAATAGTTATAATAGTTTTTTTTTTATAAAGAATATATTAATAATAAATAAAATGTATTAAAATAAAAGTATAAAAAGAAGAATAAATTTCTTTCTTTTTAATACTGGGAACAAATAATTTTAATTTTAAATTTAAATAAAGAATATTTTAAAATTTAATTTTTTTTTTTCTTGTTTCCAAACTTATTTTTATAGTTATGTGTTAATATTTATTTTTTTTTTGTTTTGAATATCTTAGTGTTTCAACCCCAGCCCGTATCATTTATATGTAATAATTCTATTAAGAACTAACTCGAAATAGAATTATTAACTACAACTTAACGACTAATTCATTAAGTTGAGAAAATAAAATAAAATAATAATTTTTTTTACCTTTAGAGTAGAGTTTATTATAAAATTAATTATATTAATAACACAAAAAGTAAGAGAAGAATTGTTTGTATAAATTGATTTTAAAAATATGTTTTTGAATAAAATATTTTTATTAATTTATTAAAGTTAAAAATATAAAAATGTTACTATTATAACTATGTTTTTTTATAATAATAACTCTTGATTTCTCAAAGAGAACTCAAGAGCCTTATTTATATTTTTTATGAAAATAAGGTTAAATAAGAAAGGGTCTTCTAATCTTAACAAATCTCTTATCTAGGAAAAGATTAGATAGAAAAACCTAGATAAGTTTTCGATCGATATTTTATCCATATCGATCATCGCATTAATTAAGTAAAACCGATTACTTCTAAAAAGTAATTGGAAAAAATCTTAATTAACCGATTTTCCAATCTAATGATCGAAAATAAAAGAATAAAATAATAAAAGATATTTCGATCATATAATTTATCCTTATATTAAAAATATAAAATTAAATAGTTAATAAAATACAGAATACATTATAAAATACAGAATACATTATAAAATACAGAATAAAATACAATACAAAATACATTAGTTACAGTAGAGAATTTAGCATATTGTAAATATATTATTTAAAATTAATTAAATAAATTTTGTTAAATTAATGAATATTTAAAATTAAATTAAATAATTTAATAAATATTATATGTAATTAAATAAAGTTATAGTTATAATAACTTAACTAAGAAAATATAATTATTTGCTAACAAATAATTATAGATTCTTACATTATAGTTAATGTATATTGTGTAAAATATTTAATAATTTGAATACGTATTTAAATGTAATGTAATGTAAATTATTGTGGATAAAAATGTTTTCCAAATTTTTAATATAAATTTAAATGTATTCCAAATTATTAATTTAAATAATTTTCTCAAAAATTTATGACTAAATTATTTGGAGAATTTACGTAACAATTACTCAGTTGAATCACGAAACTTCATAAATTAAAAAATAATTAGTCATTAATTAGTTAAATTAAAATAATTGAAGGAATATTGCCTTTTCCGTTTGTTTACAAAAACTTGTCGTTTTGTTTACTTGTCTTTTAAATTATAGAAATTCTAAAAATAAAAATAGCAAGTTGTGGTTTAGTAAATTGGTTTTCACAACTTGGCAAAATTTAAATTAAATATATGGATAGAATATATTTAATCATATAATTAATGAATTAAACTCTAAATTTCCTTCATAGAAAATTTTAGAAAAATTAGATAGTTTTAAATAGGATTTATATTAAAATAATTCATAACATTTCATGTAATTTATTATATAATGTAATTGATAATATAAAATAATATGTTTATGTAATTTATTAAAATATATTTTGATTTAAAACTTTATTTTGAAAAAGTATAAAAAGAGTTAATTTTTCAACTATTGAACGAGAGTTGGAAAATCGTATAGTAATAGGAAAATTTAAATTTTATTATTAGTTTCGTAACTATTATTAGAATAGTTACTTTCTTATAAAACAATTATAGTATAGTTTGTAAAACCTTAACTGCTAGTGGGAACTCCGGAAAGGACCCTGCGTTACCCAGTTAAGTGGTTGTTGAAAATTAGTTAATAAATAAAATAAATAAATAAAAGGAATTAAAAAAGAAAATAATTAATTAATTAATAGAGGTTTAGGATATAGTGTTATTAGTGTAGTAAAGTTAGTATAGAATAGCCACAAACCTAGACTTGATAAGTAATTTATTTTACATATTGTAAAAGGTAAGTTTACTTCTAACTAAAACAATAAAAATTGTTAAGATAATAACTGAATTTCCATTTAATTCAATTTCAATTTCAATTACAATAATTCAATTATTTAAATTTCAATATTAATGAATAATAATATATAATAATTATTATTAAATTAACTTTATTAAAATATTTAGGAATTAGTCTAGGCCAACTAATTACTAAATATTATTAACATATTGAAATTAATATATATTAAATAATGTAAACACGTGATTGTCATTAAATTAATTTCTACATATTATATTTTAATTATAAAATATAATATTTAGCTATATTAGATTCTTATATTTTATTTATATTAAATATTTATATTATTATCTTAGTTTATTTTATCGATATCAAACTTATATTAATACTATTACATATTCGTATTAATAATTAATATTTTAATAATTAATTATTTTATATAAATACATGTTTAAATCTTTTGATTAATCCTTTGTAGGATTATTGTAATTTAAATTATAGTAATAATTATATAAAATAATAATATAATAAAATATTATTAAGATTAAATAAAATTTATATTTTAAATAAAAACTTAATTATAAAATTTACTAATAACAATATGTTTTAAACAAGAGTAAAATTAAATTATTAATTAATTACTATAATTTGGCATCTTGACCTAATCGTTAAGACCAAATTACCTAATAACTTTGACAAAAATGTCACGAATATTAGTGGATTCAAGGTTAAAATTCACTATTAAATCAATTGAAATTTAATTTAGTTATTGACAAAAATTATTTTAATTCGATTTTAATTATAAAAATAATTATTAGAAACATTAAAAAATCAGAAACCAAAGGGTTTGGACTTATTTATTAAAGATAATTTAATTTATTTTAACCTTTAAGAATTTAATAAAAATAACTTGAAGAAAAACAACGACAACTCAACAAATAATGGAAATATTATATTGATATTCACGCTAAAATTATAGTAATTAGGAAGCTACGGACGATAACTACAACATATGTTAAAATCAACCTTATTGGATAACTAAATAACGAGATATTGGACTTTAAAGATATTTTAAATATAAAAAATAATTTAATTATTTAATTATAACCCTAAATTATTAATTAAAAAATCTATATTAGATAACATCTCTTAACTTGGAAATTATATTATTAATTATTATTATTAATTAAAAATACAGAATTAGTTATTAGTAATAGTTTTATAATATTTTAAATAAGTTTATATGTTTTATATATTTTATTATAATATTTTTATTCAATTATTTTCTAAAAGATTCTATGGAATTCTTTATCATTCTAAAGATTTCCGAAAGAGAATTTTTAATTAGTTTTAATATTTTATTTTATTTTATTTTATATTTTATTATTAAATTAGTTTTAGTATTAAATTGTTTTATGAATAATTATATAGTTTTTGTATTAAAAGATTCTTATCAATATTATTTTATTATTATATTTTATATAGTTTATATACATGTATGAATATATTAAGATTAAAATGTATTAATTATTTATATTGTTAATTATTATTTTAGTATAGTATAAAAAGGATTTGAAATTCCATATTTTGAATTCTTTGTAAGATTATTAACCTTTAACCTTATAACCTTTAACATATAACCTGTTAACATAAAGTTAATGATTTAATTATAACAATAAATAATTCTTTATATTAATCTTAGTTAATTTTATTATTAAAATATTTATTAAATAAAGTTCTAATAAAACATAAATCTTAAATATTGAAATCTTAATTATAAAACTCTGTGTGTGTTATTTATTATTTAAATTTAATTAAATTGTTATAATTAATAAGAACATCTTGACCTGACCAATTTAACCCAAACTAGGAAAGATATAGCAAGAATCTTACCTAATCAATCAATATAAATTTACAAAAAAATAAATAAATATTTTAAGATAGATTGAAACATTTGAGTTGTACTTGAAAAAACTTTTAATATTCTATAATAAATAATTCTAGTTCTATCTTTAAGAATATAACACAGCACTATTCACTCCACTCGTTAATATTAGACTGAGTTTATACTAAGAATATATAATTTATTAATTAAATTATTTCTGTTTTTTTTTTTTTTAATTATAAAAAAATTTTTATTAATACAAATTACATTAATAGTAACGTTGGTGCGTTACATATTCAATTATATGAATTATTTATACATAATAATAATTTCTATAATCGGATACCCATTTAATTATTATAATATTAACTTACTAATCAATTATTTATAAAAACTATCTAATTAAAAATAATGTCAATTAAATAAAGAAATTAATAATAATTAATTAAAATTAAAAAGAATTAGGATAGTAGCTTATAATAAATAAAATAATATCGAATTATTAATATATACTTATTGTGAAATAATTATATATTAATAATTCGATACTTAAATACACATATACACATAATAACTTTACAAAGAACATAATGAATATAGTGAATGAATTTAATAATTCATCTTTTACACTTTGTAAGTTACATTTAATAGTAATATATTTTAATAATAATAAGAATAAATTTATAATATAAAAAATAATTATAATTATTCATTATTAATAACATAAATAAAATAAAAACGAATATTAGGGTAGATATGAAAAATATTATTAAAAATAATAATAATTCAAAATATTTAATTATCTATTCTAAACTATTTTAAATTACTTATTTAAACTTAAGAAAATATTAAAAGAATAATATAAAAAAATAAAGTTGTAAAAAAAAGAGGGAGAACTAAAGTATTGGATTGCAGGTTTAAACCTTGCAGTTATTTCTTCATTATTGAAAGGGTTGTTAGCTCAGAGGTAGAGTAATTGATTACAAATGAATTAGATTTCGGTTCATTTTCAAAATGTTCCTTCTTCTTTTTTCTTAATTTTAATTTTTATTCCATTTTATTTATTTATTTATTTATTAACTACTCTTTCTTCATTTTTTTTATTATTTTTTTATTTAAAACTACTTTTTCTATTTTTTTTTTTATTTTTTTTTTTTATTTTTTTATTCTACTTTTACGGATATTAATTCTTTTTCTTTTCTTTTTTTTTTTATTTTTAAAAGGATATATATATGTATCCTATTCTTATTACTTAATAAAATAAAAAGTTAAAAAAAAATAATAAAATAAGATTAATAGTTTAAAATTAATTTTATTTAAAATCTATTCCTTGAATTAATTTGATTCCAAAAAAAAAGTAATTATCTAAATAAAAATTATTATTTTTTTTAAGATAAGATTAATAGTTTAAAATTAATTTTATTTACAATCTAATCCTTGAATTATTTTAATAAAAAAAAAAAAGTAATTATCTAAATAAATTTTTTTTTTTTTTTTTTTTTAAGATTAATAGTTTAAAATTAATTTTATTTACAATCTAATCCTTGAATTATTTTAATAAAAAAAAAAAAGTAATTATCTAAATAAATTTTTTTTTTTTTTTTTTTTTTAAGATTAATAGTTTAAAATTAATTTTATTTACATTTTAATCCTTGAATTATTTTGATTCTAAAAAAAAAAAATTCTTTTTAAATTATATTTAGTAGTAGTAAATATTAATCTCTTAAATAATTTTAAATATTAGAATAATTAGTAAATTAATTAAGAAAAAAATCATTTATTCATATTAATAATAATAAAAAACAAATGATACGATATTTTATTTATAGGAAATGACAATAAGGAATTATGACAAAATAATATATTCTAATAATAAATAGAAATAACACATACAATAATACAAAATAAAATAGTAAATATATCTTTTTAATGTTCTCTTTATTTATTATTAATTATTATTACATCAATTATTATTATTACTCTCTTATTTAAATATTATAATTAATTATCTCAAATATATATATTCATCTAATTTATAAATCAATAAATATAATAAAACATTAATATCTCTTTTTAACTATACTAAACTAAAATATAAAAAATAGCTATTTATGTGAATTAATTTATCATAAGTATAAACTTATAAATAAAAGAATTCTCCGTTTAATAATTATTATTCTAAAATTATATATATTATTCTAAAATTATTATTGACCAATAATATTTAAGTATTTCTTTAACCTAAAGAATCTACCTAAATACCATTTTTATAGTGGTCACGTATCAACAAACAAAAATAAAAAAAAAAAATGAGTAAGAAAAAATTTCTCGAGAGCTGATATTTTATGGTTTATATCTTAATTCTGAATAGGCTCAGAAAGTGATATAACCAATATCAATAATTAAATTTAGAAAAAGTTGTTTTTATGATTAAGATTTTAAAATATGTTTTATTAATATATATTTTATTTATTTTATAAATTATTTTAAATATATCTTTTAATTTTATTATTTAAATTATTATTTTAATTATTTAATATTATTATTAATATTTAGTTTTTGATTAAAATGAGTAAAAACTATATAAAAACCTGATTATTAAAATAAATAAAATTAAGAACTATTTATATTAATTTAATAAATTATACATTTTAAAATTTGTTTACATGTTATAAGTATTTACAATTAATAATATTTTAAAAATTATTATTTCTGTTTATTGTTTATTTTACTTTTATTATTATTAAAATATTATTTAATATATTTTTATTTTTATTAATTTATTAATTGTTTATTATTAAACTTTATAAAATTTGTACTGTCATATTAATTATTTTTTTTTTTTTTTAATTTAATATGAAATTTATATTTATAAATTTCATTATTTATCACGGAGTGGTACAGAATTGAAGATTATATTAAAAAAATAATAAATTCTAATAATTAAAATTTAATTTTCCTCTAATAAAAATAAATATTATTTTAACTATTCTAATATAAATAAATAAAATAAATAATTTAATAAATTTTATCTCTAAAAATATAACTAATTTACTTAACAATCTAAATATTTAAAACTAACCAAAATTATTTTTATCCTTAACCGTAATAAAAACACAAAAAAAAAAAAAAATTAATCAATTTAATAAGAGAATAATTTAGTTTTACTTACTTATTTATTTAATTATTTAATTATACCAATTAAAAATATTTAATAATTCATTCTAGAAAAATTAAAAGAATAATATAAAAATAAAGTTGAAAGAAGAGGAAGAACTAAAGTATTGTTTTACTTTGTTCTTTTTATATCTTTAAAACATTTATTTGATTGGAGTAAAAATAAAAATATAAAATATAATAAAAATATAATAACAAAAATATAATAATTTTTATAATAATAAAATATAATAAAATATAATTTTAATATAATAAATAATATAAGATAATAATAAAAATATAATGAAGTATAATAAAATTTTTATAATAAAAATATAAAATAATAATAAATATAGTTTTAATTTTTTATAATAAAATATCTAATTGTTTACTATTACAATATTAAATAAATACAATTAATACATTATTTTAAATAATTTAGTTATTTATTCATTATTTAATTTCATTATTATATATTTTAATACTTTAATATTTTATTCTTATTTATTTATTAATTATTCTTAATAGTTTATTTAATTTTATTTATTTTTTATTTATTATTTCTATCGTAACAGGAGTTGGGGCGATTTGTTGTACTTTTTAATTTATTAATTTTTTTTTTTTATTTTTATTAATTTATTATATTTATTTATTTATTATTATGATTGTTCCTTAATAATCAATTTTTATATTTTTCCTATCCATCTATCTAAAAAAATATTTTTTTATTATTATATGACTTATTTATATACATTTTTAATGTTTATGTTATATTAACAATACTCTGACTATTATTATTTTAGTTTAACAATTATTTAAAAAGTTATTTTTAATTTTCTAATTTACATTTTTAATTATTTACAATTAAATATAAACATTAATATTTTATAGGTTAAATACAGACAAAAACTTATTATAGTTAAATTTAAACATTAATAGTTTATAATTTATATTCTGATAAAAACTTATTATAATTAAATTTAAACAATAATAATTTATAATTTATATTCCGACAAAACATATTATAATTAAACATTAATACTAGCTTATTATTTTACTATTTTTCATTAATTATACTTACTAAGTAATATTATAATATTAAATTTAAAATAAAATTTAATATTTATATTAATCTAAAGTTTAATTATGTTATTTATGTTATCTAATTAGTTAGGGATTACTCTAATAATTAGATTCTTGCTAAATTATTAATAATTTTAATATTTTTCTGAATGATATGTTTTAGAGCTGATATGGGCACAGATCACACACAATATTTTAAAAACACAATATTGAATATTATAAATAAATTTTTATTAGTTTAAATAAAAGTATTTTATAAAATTTTTTATTTTATTTTTTATCCTCTCTTTTCAAAAGAAAGAAAATTTCTTCCTTTTATAGTTTTTTTACATGAATATTGAATTGAACATTTACATATAAATTTATTTATATTATTATATTTTGAATGTTATTTTAATATTAATATATTTTAAAATTAACCTATTTTAAAGTATCTATTTTAAAATATAATTGTATAATTATTAATGATTTATTTATATTTAAAATTTTAACTATCTATTCTAATAATATTTTAATTTATCAATTAATATATAATTTAGTATTCTTGTAAATTATTAATATCATATTCTCATAAAGTTTATTATTGTAAAAAGAATACAGAAAATAATAATCTATTTTAGAGAAAATAATAAAAATGATAGTTAGTATTGTCAAACGATTTAATTTTATACAGAATTAAATATTTCTGTATTTATTTTATTAAGAACAATTTATAGAAAATTGTTTTTATTATAAATAATTTTATTATAAATGATTTTATTATAAATAATTTTATTATAAATAATTTTATTATAAATAATTTTATTATAAATAATTTTTTTTTATTTTAACTATTTTAATTTTAAATAATTTCATTATTATAAATATTTTATATTTTTTTCTTTTTATTATTTTTATATATGCTTATTTGAAGTAAATAAGCTAGTTCCGGATCAGAGTGTAATAATCTATTTATAATATTAACTATAACTAGATTATTAATATCTTTTAGATATAAAAATTTATACATATCTTATATAGAGTTTATTATAAACACTAAATATAGACATAAATAAAAGATTTTGATTTCTTTTTATGATATAGCGTAATATAATAATAACTCTAATTTCTTTAATCAAAGAAATTTGAGTTCTTTTATACTTTTTTATTTATAATTATTTTAGCAGATGTGATTATTAAATAGATGTAATTATTAAATAAATAAAATAGATAAGATGAAATTAACAAATCAAATAAAAGTATCTAATCTTAACAAATTGATATTCAGGAAAAGATTAGTAGAAAAACCTGAATAACTTCGATTAATATTCTAATATACTAATCATCGTATTAATTAATAAAAACCCCATCATAAAAATATTGGGGAAAAAATTAATTAATCGATTACTAAAATCTTATAAATTATCAACTAATTGAAATAATAAAATATAAATAATATTTTTAAGTAATTATTACATTACAACAAATTTGTTTACATTATTTTTTAATATATTAATTTGGATAAATTAATATATTTTTTACATGTTAATAAATATTGAAATATAAATGAAATATAAATTAATTAAATAAGAAGATAGATTATTTTATAAGAAATAAATCTATATTCTTACACAGAGCTGTTATGGTTCGGGTTTATTAGAAATATTTTATTTAATTATATATTTTTTTTTATATTTTTTTTCTGTCTACCTTTTAATTATTGAAAAACTTCACTTATTTATACTTTTTAAAAAAAATAAATATATAAAGCCTTTCTACATTTTATCATTATATTTAAAAAAAAATAATTTACTATTACTAATTACTTCAAATTTTATATTAATTTAAATTAACTAATTCATAAATATTTTTATTTTAATAAATTTTGTTTATATAATTTTATATTATTTTTCATATTCTAAAACTAAATTATTTAATATATACGAAAAGAAACAAACAAAATTTAAAAATATTTTACAGAAAATAAAGTTATTTTAATCAAGAATATTAATATAATATTCTTATATTTTATATAAAATAAATTTAAAAACTATAATATATATTTAATATTTATTATTAATCAATTAAGATTTGATTTTATTTGTGGGGAATAAAAATATTAAATAATCAATTTAAAAATAAAATAAAATATTAAAAAGAATACAATTTTAATACTTATACAATATAATAATAATATAATAATATATTTGGAAAATAAAAATAAATTATTAATATTGATAATAAACACTTTAATAAAATAATAAAATTTAAGGTTATATTATAGATATTGATATTAATAATAATAATATAGAATTATTGATAATATTTTAGTAACTTTTTAATAAAAATATAAAAAAAATTATATTTATAAAATATTTTAGTAAAGAAAATATAGTAAAGTAATATTAAGTAAAGAACAATATAATGAATTCTAAAGTAAGTTGAATTTCTAATTAATAATACATATATGTTCGTTCTTTATTAGAGCTGGTACGGCCGATGTTAATAGTACCAGTTAAGGGCTTTGAAGACAAGGAATTTTATACTAAATAATATTTTAGATAAATAAATTATTTATTTCTTTAAAGTAGATTTATTTTACTTTGTCTTTGTTAATTTTATTTAATTTATTTTATTACAATTATTAATTACATGTATTTATAACCCTATTATAAATAATCTCTCTCTATTATTTATAATTAGTTCCTACAACAGTATTAATATTCTTTTATTAACTAAACTAAATAAAATTCCTTCTTTTAATTAATTCTCTCTTGTTCATAATTCTCATTTCTCTCTTTTTATTTCTAATTGTTTTTATTAAAATCCTATTTTATTACCCAATCAGAAATAATTTCTAATTAGGTATGATACATATTATATTTTTATAAGTAATTATTTCCAATCAAGTCGTATTAAATAATTATATTTAGATATTTATAGTAAATAATTATTATTGTTATATCATAGTACAATAATACATATTTCTACTGTGGGTTGTATTAGATTGATAAGAATGTACCAAATAATGCATTCTTAATTAAATCTACAATTCATTTCTAATACATTATGTGTACATTATTATTTTGTACTTTAATAAATTTTTAAATTCAAAGATTAAAAATTAAATCAAAAATTATATTAAACTTTATATTTTTATATTAAATCTTATATTAATAGTAATATTTTTATATATTTAAAACTTATATTAGCAATATTAATAATAAATCTTATTTTTTTATTAATAATGAAAATTTGTATTAATAATATTTTTATATATTGATAATTAAAAATTTATATATTATATTTTAACTTTTATTATAAAATTTTATATCAAAATGTTTTATTTTATATTGACAAATATTTTATTTTATTAAAAACGTTTATATTAGAATAGTATTTTTATTTTTATTTGAATATTTTAACAGATTGTAATAATAATTATAGCCAATTAAATAAATTCTTATTAGTAATATTTTAGATAGATTATTAAAAAAAAAAAAAAAAATGTTTTATTAATATTATAAATGTATTTTATCTATATTGTTATAATTAAATTTTATATAATTGATTATAAAAATCAATTTAAATTTAATAATTTTTATAAAAAAATAAAATGTAATAATATAAAATTTAGTGGCAAGAACAACTTTTATGCCTTAAAAAAAAGTATAAATAGTTGTAAATTTTGCTACCAATTTTTAGAAAATCAATCATAAAATAAAAAAATAAAATAAAATAAATAAAATAAAATCTTTGTATTTATTATTGTTTTTATTTAATTTCTCATAACCTTAACAAGTGTAAGAAAATATAATTATTTTCAACAAAATAACTATATTTTCTTAGTTAAGTTATAATTAATATAACTTTTATTTAACTCATATTTCATTTATACATTTAATTATAATTAATAATTTATTTAATTACATATTAAAAATTTATTTAGTTTAATATTAAAATTTTATTTAATTAAATAATTTTTATACATTTAAAATAATATTAAATTTATTTAATTATTCACTTAATTATTAAAATTATTAGTTTTAGTTTTCTCTTACTTATTAAATCATAAACCAAAACACTATTCTGTATTTTATCATGTATTCTGTATTCTATCATGTATTCTGTATTTTATTAATCATGTATTTTTATTATTAATGTATTGTTTTATATTTTTTATATAAAGTTCTATAAAATAGAACTAAATAGATTAAATTTTAAATTTTATGATCGAAATAATTTTCATTATTTTATTCTTTTATTTTCGATCATTATATTAGATTAAGTAATCGGTTAATTAAGGTTTTTCCAATTATTTCTTAAAAGTAATCGGTTTTACTTAATTAACGCGATGATCGATATGGATAGAATATCGATCAAAAAACTTATCTAGGTTTTTCTTCTAGTCTTTTCCTAGATAAGAGATTTGTTAAGATTAGAACCCCTTTTGATTTCAACCTTATTTTGATAAAAAAGTATAAATAAGGCTCTTGAGTTCTCTTTGAGAAATCAAGAGTTATTATTATAACAATTATAATATAATAATAATAATAATAATAGTTTTAACATTTAAAGTTTCTAATAATTAATAAAACAAATTATTTTAATAAAACAAATTTTATAATTAAAACTTTTCTTTAGCAATTTTAGTGTTTCGTCTATTATAATTCGTTATAATAAACTCGATAATTAGAAAGAACCATAGGTAAGTATGATTCTTTTCTAAACCTTTAATATTAGCAGTTAGAGCTAATATTTGTAAAGGATATAACTCGATGAGCTATATAAGCCTCATTACCATAACAAATTAATCTTTATTTAGTATAATCATACACCTCAAAATCCTTTTACAATATAAATATATATTATTTATTATTATTAAATAATAATAATAATAAAATTGTTGAATATAATTTTTACCTTTTAAAGTATAATTAATTGTTTATTTTTTATTTATTATTATCTAACTTTTTAAACTATTGTTTATTATTTTATTTATTATTATACAACTTTTTAATTGTTTATTTTTTATGTATAAAAGAATAGTGAATTAACTGTTTTAAATAATCTTCGTAAGATTACTAATATTTTAATAATCTGATAACTTCATTCATTAAAAAATATTATTAAATAAAATCAAATAAAATAATAAAATGAAAATATAATAAAATTCTATAAGAATACTGATAATATAAAATTTAATTATCATAAGGAAGTTATTAGTTAATAGCATTCCAACCAAGTTACATTAAAACCAAATATAATCTTAACAATATTAATGATTAATAATTTAATTATAATTTTTTAATTAAATTATTACAACAAGTGTAAGAAATAATAATAAATTTTTAAATTTTAATTATTATTTCTTATTATGTATTAATATATTAAATACATAATAATTAGAAATACATTATTTTTACATTATCATTATTTATTTTGTAACAATGTACTATAACTATTACATGTAAAATTATTTAAAAATTAGGAGTAGTTAACCAATTATTAGTTAAACTTAATAATTAAAAATTTTATTAATATTAGTTAATATTTATTCGTTATAATTATTATTTAAATGTTTAGACATAATCAAAAATTATTTAAAATTTTTCATAACAAAAAATTTTTTCTAAATTTGGACAAATTTATTCAATTTTTAATTTTTTTTTTATTTATTATTTTGGACATTTAATTAAATTTATTTATTATAAAAATAATTAGAAAATCGATCTTTAAGGTTTTCCAGAATACTGATTGGTATCGGTTTTACTTAATGATCCGATGATTAATATGTTTAGAATATTAATCGAAACTTGTTTAGGTTTTTCTTCTAATCTTTTCCTAAATAAGAAATTTGTTAAGATTAGACAATATTTAATTTAAAATTTTGAAAAAGTATAAATAGAGACTCTTAAGTTCTTTTAGAAATTAAGAGTTATTATTATAAGAAAAAAATAATAATAACAATAAATTTTTATAAATTAAAATATTAATAATAATAATAATTTTTTTTTTTTAAAATAATTTTTATTTATTTTTTTTTTTTGGGTAAAATGAAATAAATAAATTAAATTTTCTTATAATAAACTCGATTTTTTTTTAATAAAACAAATTTAAAATTTCCCAATTTTAATTAATAATACTATTATTAAAATAAAATTGTGGATTAGAAATTGCTATAAAAGAATTTTTATTTCAATTTCTAACAGCAATGTAATAATTTCATTATAATATTTATTATAACAAAATTATTAATTACAACCTGATACTAACATCAAGTTGAGAAAATAAGAAAACAATTAGAAAAAATAAAGAAAAATTTAACTTATCTTGGCAAAGAAGAGTTTATTATAAACAAATATAATAAACAACACAAAATAAAAAGAACACTTATTGAAAATGTTGTAGATTTTATTTATTATTATTATATATTTATTTAATATTTATTATATAATAATAACTCTTGATTTCTCAAAAATTTAGAGAAATCAATAGCTATTTATACTAAAAATTAAATAATAAAATTTTATAAATTTTATATAAAATAATAATTTAAAAGGTTTTCTAATCTTAACAATTATCTTATCTAGAAAAAGATTAGAAGAAAAAACTAGATAAGTTCTTTAAGGAAAAACCAATTTATTATTATAATAAATTAGAAAAAACCTTAAAGTCCGATAAAATTAATTTATATTTTAATAAGAAAATAAAAACTTTAAAGTTCGTTAATTCAAATTTTAATTAAAAATAATAATTAAATAATTAATTCATTACTATAGAAATTAATAAAATTTATAATTAATTAAATAAATTAAATAAAATAAATGTATACTAAATAAATTTAAAGAAAATTTTTAATTAAATTAAAACTATAATTGAATGTACAAATACATATTAACTTGATAAATAATTACTAATTTAATGAATGAATGTATAAATTATATAATAGATAAATAATCAAATAAAGAAATTATAATTATTTAACAAATAATTACCGTTTCTTACAAGCAAGTGGTACGATGTAAATGAATTTTAAAAATTTATATCTAATTATATTAATATTCACAATAATAAGTAATTAACACTAAAATCGTAAATTAGAACTAAATATGTAAATTTTATTTTATTATTTATTTATTTATTTATTTTTAAATTTTTATTTTTAAACAATTGAGATCACAATTTAGATCAATTGCAATTCAATTTATTTTTACATTTAATAAAATAGTTATTTGGAAAAGAGAGAGTCTTAATAATTTTTAATTTTTTGCATTTTATATATAAATTACAATTTAATCTATCCTTTTATGGATTAATTCGATTTCCTATTTTTTATTGTAAATTTAATTTTATTTAATTTTAATTTTTCACTTGGTCTCGTACCAAGATCTCCCCCCTAACTTGGACTTCGTCCCCTGAAGTCCTCCTAAGGTTGACTTAGTAAACGAAACAGAAAAATTGATCTACTTTAAATAATTAACTATCTCTATACTATCTGTTTTCTTGACTATATAAAATTTATTAATAACTATAAAAGCTAAAATAAAAATAATATAAAATAGTTTATAAATTTCCTTTTATATTTATAATTCCTTTCTACCATTCTTAAGTCTTCTCGATTATCGCACCTTGTCTTGGAATTATCTTTGATGTTGATCCTGAATGTTTGATACTTTTCACTTGTCGTATCTATCCACTCAAATTTATCAGTTCGTTGCGTTTTCACATGGTTATCCGCTCTCATTAGTTCTTCATTATTATTTTCAGTATTAATTTTGTTAAGACTTGCAATATTTTCCACTTCCTTTATTTCGTTATTTATTCCGTCATTATGATTGATTGGTTTGTCATCATCTTCTATTTCTTTTAACATAGTATTCTTATTAATTGTTTCTTCATCACCCTTTTCAACTTCTTCTTTGTCATTTATTACTTTGATATCTTCGGCTTTAGCGATCCATTCTTCTTTATTACTGTTTTCTTCTTGTTTAATTTCTTTGATTTCAACAGTTTCTGCTAACTCCATTGGTTCATAATAAAAATTTTGCTCATTTCGTACACATTCTTCAAAGTTAATGATATTTTGTATTTTATGTGTAATTCGACAAGCTTCTTCAATTGTTTCAACGCCTTCATAAATTACAGTAAAACATGCATATTGATTTATCTCAATTGACCTAACGTAGTCTTTTACTGTAATGCCTTCCTTAAGCAGTGATGGTAATTTATTGTAATATTCTAAATAAATAGAATTAAAATCGAATAAATTTTGTCCTACCTTTAATTTTATAGCCTTTAATTTATCGTAATAATAAAAATGGTCTCGATCTTTTATTTTATGAAGAGCATTTTTAATTTGGATTAAGTTTGGATACACTTCTTATTTCCTCTTTTAATTCTTTTATTAGTCTTCGTGCTTCACCACTGGTAGCAAGAAACGCTAATCTATATCTAATTTCTTCATCTTGAACACCACTCCCTTGTATTAAGTTTACCAACTTGTCATACCATGTCAATACGTTTTGTTCATTCACTACATTTAGTCGTGGTAATATTTTAATTAACTTAATTAGATTAGGTTCCATTATTCCTTAATTATTCATAACAATTTGATAATTCATCAATGGATAATTTTCATTAACTAGCTATAGTTAATATTTTTTTATTATTTAATATTTTTTTTTTTTTTTTTATTATTTATTCAAAAGTAATTAACTAACTATAATTACTTATTTATTATTTACTCAAAAGTAATTAACTAACTATAATTACTTATTTATTATTTACTCAAAAGTAATTAACTAACTATAATTACTTATTTATTATTTACTCAAAAGTAATTAACTAACTATAATTACTTATTTATTATTTACTCAAAAGTAATTAACTAACTATAATTACTTATTTATTATTTACTCAAAAGTAATTAACTAACTATAATTACTTATTTATTATTTACTCAAAAGTAATTAACTAACTATAATTACTTATTTATTATTTACTCAAAAGTAATTAACTAACTATAATTACTTATTTATTATTTATTACAGTTCATAATTCTATTTATATTACTTATTATGTTTTTCATTAATATAATTAATTCATTTACTTTTCCCGGCTAAGCCCCCAAATTTTTTTTGGTACAGATAGCACGAATTTCTGGAATTTAATTGTAATTTAATTAATATCATTAATAATAATTATTCTCTTAAATATTTAAATTCTTAAGTAAATTTATATTTATTAAAAATTATTAATTTCAATTATTTTTATTTTAAATGCCAAATCTCACACATTCGGAATCTCAATTTCACTAGATTCCGATTTTGATCAACTTTTAAATATTTTTATATTTGACAAAAACTACCTTATTAATTCTCTTTATTTACTACATATTTAAAATACATCTTACATTACAATTTTCATTTAACTATATTTAGTTTAATTTATTTCTATTTTTACAATTTTGTTATTAATTAAATTTTGTTAAGATAATAATTGAATTTCAATTCAATTTCAATTTCAATAATTCAGTTATTTAAATTTCAATATTAACGAATAATAATATATAATAATTATTATTAAATTAACTTTATTAAAATATTTAGGAATTAGTCTAGGCCAACTAATTGACTAAATATTATTTACATATTGAAATTAATATATATTAAATAATGTAAACACGTGATTGTCATATTAAATTAATTTCTACATATTATATTTTAATTATAAAATATAATATTTAACTAATATTATATTCTTATATTTTATTTATATTAAATATTTATATTATTATCTTACTTTATATTATCAATATCAAAGTTATATTAATATTATTACATATTCATATTAATAATTAATATTTTAATAATTAATTATTTTATATAAATACATGTTTAAATCTTTTGACTAATCCTTTGTAGGATTATTGTAATTTAAATTATAGTAATAATTATATAAAATAATAATATAATAAAATATTATTAAGATTAAATAAAATTTATATTTTAAATAAAAAAAAATTAATTATAAAATTTACTAATAACAATATGTTTGAAATAAGAGTAAAACTATATTTTAATTAATTACTATAATTTGGCATCTTGACCTAATCGTTAAGACCAAATTAACACAAAAAACTTTGACAAATTTTTTATATAATTTTAAATTTTAAATTTTTCATATGGTGTACCACAAGTACTGTAGAAGCAGTCAGTTTGTCCGAGTGGTTAAGGAGTCAGACTTGAAATCTGGTGGGCTCTGCCCGCGCAGGTTCAAACCCTGCAGCTGACGCTTCATTATTGATATTGGTGTTAGCTCAGCGGTAGAGCAATTGACTGCAGATCAATAGGTCTTCGGTTCAAATCCGGAACGCCCCTTCTACTTTTTATTTTTAATTTCAATTTTTTTTTTTTTTTTTTTCAATCTTTTTTATTATTATTATTATAGGTTTTTATATATATATATATTTTTTTTTCTTATAATTTAATACTTATACGTATCTTTATTATTTTATTACTATATTCTTGACCTTTTTCCCTTTTTAAACAAAAGAAAAAAAAAATTATCTTTTTCTTTCGATTGTCAATACATTTTAGAAATTTAATAATTGTATTGATGGCTTCCCCTCTTTTTTTTTTTTTTTTTTTTTTCTTTGAGCAAGTATATCCCATGGCTTATGGGTTTTATTCTTCAATAAAAAAAAAATCAAAATTTGAAAAAAAAAATTAAATTTAAACAACAAAAAAATTAAAATCAAACACAATGTCATGGTATTATATATATATACATAAACTTTTTTTTCTTTTTTTTTTTTAATTAAGGATAGAGAGAGAGAGGGGAGGATAGGACATGAGTAAAAATAAAAAGTTAAAAAAAAATCCTTATTATTATCCTTATCAGCAAAGTGACCAGACGAAACGAAAAAAAAAAGGCTTCTATAAAGAAAAAAAAAATAATTATAATAAAAAAAAAAAGTTTTTTAAAAAAAAAAAAATAAAAATTTGAAAAATAAAAATTTGAAAAATAAAAATTTGGAGAGTGAGTGATTCGAATACCCAACCTTCCGCTCTGGAGGCGGACGCGCTACCGTTGCGCCAACCCTCCTTTTGTGTGTTTCATGATAAAGAATGAAATAATAATGATATTTTTAATATAAATTCTTAATAATTTATTATATAAAAATATATTATTATATTCTTTACTATTAATAATTTTCTTATATTCTATATTAATAATTTTTATATTAGTTATATTTTAAATATTAAATTTATGTAATTAATTAATTTATATGATTGGTTTTAATAATGTAATTAAATAATATAAAATATGTATTATCCATATTATTTTATGAGGGGGGCCTTTCTAAGAAAAGAATTAGAAATAGTAAAAAAAATGAATTAGGAATAATAATTGAAAGGTTTCCCATATTGTTATAAAAATAAATATTAATATTAATAAAGTATTTTTAACAATAAAATAATTATATAATCTATAAATAATAAATATTTTTAATAATAGTTCTTTAAGTAAAATTTATAATGTGTAATAATAAATTCTTTTAGTGTAATTTAGTAATTATTTAATTTATCTATTTATTTAATGTTCACACTCCTTTTCTAATATGAACCTCAACATTCAAATTGTAATAGCTATACTAAAACTAAAATTAATTAATATAACTATTATCTGCTGTTAAGATAATAAATGAATTTCAATTTCAATTTCAATAATTCAGTTATTTGAATTTCAATATTAATAATTAATAATATAATAATTATTATTAAAATATTTAGGAAATAGTCTAGGCCAACTAATTGACTAAATACTATTAACATATTGAAATTAATGGGGAGAGCGCGTTTCGGAACCTCACGTGAATATATATAAGCCACATGTTTTTTGAGATGGCGTATTATATATAAATTTTTTTATATAAATAAATAATTAAATAAATATTTTATTATATAATAATTTAATAATTTAATATATATTTGATAATAAAAAATAAAAAAATAAAAAAATTAAAAAAAAAAAAAATAAAAAAAATAAAAAAAAATTAAAAAAAAAAAATAAAAAATAAAAAATAAAAAAGATTAAAAAAATATAATACAAAAAAATTAAAATAAAATATTTTCATATTTATTTATATTTATAACTGTAATTTTTTATTATATAAATAAATAAATAAATAAATAAATAATAATAATTAAATAAATATTTTATTTTATAATAAAGAAATAAAATAAAAAAAAAGAAAAGATAAATATTTTTTATTAATTTTCTTGAAATAAAATAAAATATTTTCATATTTATTTATAACTGTAATTTTTTTAAAAAAAAAAAAATAAATAAATAAATAAATAATAATTAAATAAATATTTTATTTTATAATAATTCATAATTTAATATATATATATTTGATAATAAAAAGTGAAAAAATAAAAAAAAAATAAAAAAAAAATAAAAATATAAAATAAAAAATAAAAAAATAAAATAAAAAATAAAAAATAAAATAAAAAATAAAAAATAAAATAAAATAAAAAATAAAAAATAAAATAAAATAAAATAAAAATAAAATAAAATATTTTCATTTTTATTTATAACTGTAATTTTTTATTATATAAATAAATAATAATTAAATAAATATTTTATTTTATAATGAAAATATAAAATAAAAAAAGAAAAGACAAATATTTTTTTAGTATTTATTTATATTTATAACTGTAATTTTTAAAAAAATTGAAAATACATATTAAATAAAAAATAAAAAATAAATATTTTCATATTTATTAATATTTATATTGAAAATTTTGATGGAGGGAAATCTAAAGATTGATATAAGTGAAACAAATCGAGGATAAGAGCAAATAATTATAGATCGAAAATTTAAATATAATTTTTCAAAATTAAACAAAGATAATACAAAAATATATAGATGTACAGAATATAAAACATTAAATAAATGTAAGTCTTTTATTATTTTAAATGATAATAAAGAGGTTTTAAATTATGATTCTTCACATAATCATCCTGGTAATGAAATTAATGCATCCAAATCATTAATAAAACATAAAATTAAAGATGAAATAAAAAAAAGTTTGATTCCTTCTGATATAAAATCGAAACGTATATTTGATAAAATTTCTCAAGAAATAGTATATATATGCCCTGAATATAAAACAATTAATACCCAAATAACAAGATATAAAAATAAACAATTATTTCCTAATATAAAAACATTTGATGAAGCTCCAAATGAATCTGAATATTATAAAACAATAAGAGGTGAATACTTTATGATATTCATAAATTCTAATATAATAATTTTTCAATCCCCATTCCAAGCAAAATTATTTATAGAGAATAAACATATATTTGCTGATGGTACATTTTTAATAGCTCCAACTAATAGTTATCAAGTATTCATTACCAGAACTTATGTTACAGAATTAAATTGTTTTTACACTACTTCCATGTCAATATTAAAAAACAAAGAACAAACAACTTATGAAATATTATTTAATGAAATAAAAAAAAAAATAATTAAATATAATTCAAATATTAATTTCTCAGAAAAAATTTTTCATTGTGATTTTGAAAAAGGAATATCTAATGCAGTGGAAAATATTTTTCACAATATTAAATATTGTATTTGGCATTATAAAAGATTATTAATGACTAAAATAAATAAATTATGTTACAAGGAAGTGAAAGATCATAATATTTTAAATACTTATTATAAAGCCATTTCTAATTTATGTTTTATTAATATTGAATACATACCTGATATTTTTAATAAAATTAAAAATATATGCAAGAGATATGAATCTACCTGTTCCCAATTTTTGAATTTTTTAGATTATTTTGAGAAAACATTTCTAAATATCTATAATATAAAATATTGGAATTATTACAACAATATAGACCACATAACAAATAATGCTTCAGAATCTTATAACAGTTATTTAAAAAATTTATTTGTAAAAAAGCCTTCATTTTATAAATTAATATATACAATACAATTTGAAGAATCCAAATCTTACTATGATTACCAAATGAGAATTAAAGGAACTTGGAGAAAAAAGAGCAGAATATCAGAAAGGGTCGATGAAATTAATATTTTAGTTGAATATTATAAAAATATGGAAGCCGAATTAAAAAATATTGGATGTAGTAAAAATGATATCATCGAAAATTGGTTTAATTGTTTAATTAGATTGAATAATGAAATCATTAATTTTAATAAATCCAAATAAAAATAATTATTAAATCCTTTCAATATCATAATTACAATTAATTGATAATTAGATTTTTTTATTTAATAAGAAATTCAATATTGAAATTTATTTAATATTTATTGATAGGTTTAGCTTAAAAAATTTTTAAAAAAAATTTTTTTATAAATTTATTTTAAATATTTTTTACTTTATTAAATATTACTAAATAAAAATATATTAAAAGATGTCTTTATTATTATATATTAGTATTGTAAAATATTAAAAATATGAATATATTGCATTTCGCCTTATTTTTATTTTATATAGTAGTAAATAAATAAATAAATAAATAAAAAAATTTTATAAAATAAACAAAATATTAAATTATTATATTTTTTAAAAATATTTATTGTATATTTCATATTTTTAATAAATATTTCAAATATACATTTTAAATATTTATAATGATATTTATGTATTATGATAAAAATATAATACTTATACAAATATAATAAACTAATAAAAAGAACTTTACTATTTTTACAAATAGTAAAGTTTTTTAAGAGTGCTTGATAGAAATAATTTAAAATATTAATTATTTCCTTTTATAAATATAATATAAATATCTAAAATAACTTATTATTTAATAGTAATTTATGTTTAAAAATGTTATTTTTAATATTAGTATTACTTTGAAAAAATTTTAATTTAATATTTATAATTAAATTTTCAATTAATCTATTAAGTTAAACATAATGTTCCTGAGTAAAAAAGATTTTTGTAAAATATAAATTTTAATTAAAATATTTGATAAAAAATATTAAAAAGGAAATAATAATTTTAAAATGAATATTTAAAAATAAAATAAAAAAAAATAAAGAATATAATAATATAGAAGTACAAATATATAAAATAAAATAAAATAAATAGTAGAAATATAAATATAAAGTACAGATTGAATAAAATAAAATAAAATAAAATAAATAGTAGAATATGTATATAAAGTACAGATTGAATAAAATAAAATAAAATAAAATAAAATAAAATAAAATAAAATAAAATAAAATAAAATAAAATAAAATAAAATAAAATAAAATAAAATTAAATAAAATAAAATAAAATAAAATAAAATAAATAGTAAAAATATGAATATAAAGTACAGATTGAGTAAAATAAAATAAAATAAAACAAAATAAAACAAAATAAATATGAAATATAATAAAATAAAAAAATTATTTGAATTATAATAAAAATACAAGTATTAATAAAAATAAAATAAAATAAAATAAATATTTGAATTATAATAAAAATACAAGTACTAATAAAATAAAATAAATATTTGAATTATAATAAAAATACAAGTACTAATAAAATAAAATAAATATTTGAATTATAATAAAAATACAAGTACTAATAAAATAAAATAAATATTTGAATTATAATAAAAATACAAGTACTAATAAAATAAAATAAATATTTGAATTATAATAAAAATACAAGTACTAATAAAATAAAATAAATATTTGAATTATAATAAAAATACAAGTACTAATAAAATAAAATAAATATTTGAATTATAATAAAAATACAAGTACTAATAAAATAAAATAAATATTTGAATTATAATAAAAATACAAGTACTAATAAAATAAAATAAATAAAATAAATATGTGAATAATAATAAATTGCAAGTATCAATAGAAATAAAATAAAATAATGTAAAATAAATAAATATGCAGTGAAATAATAATATATAATATGATAAAATAAAATAAATAAGATATTGATATGAAATTAATATAAAAACTGAATTTAGAAACAAATAAATTATATAATAAAGTAAATGATATAGCATATATATGTTAACATGAATTTTATTATAATTTTTACAGTATTTTAAATAAATGTAAATTATTATATTTCTATATAATAAACAAACTTTATAGCTAAAAAAAATAGTATAAAAAAAAAATAATATTAAATATTATTATTAAATAAATAAATGAATAAATTAATAAATAAATAAAAATTTTCAGAATATGGCGAATGTAAATCATCATTCTTTTTGAAATATATCACATTTTAAATATTTTTAATAATTATTTTTTCAAAGAAATTATATGTGCCATTTTATTTTAATTTTTTAAATATTATTTTCATAAATAAAAATTTATAAAAAATAATGTAAGCCACATTCCGAAATGAAATTTTATGTAAAAATATTTAAAGCCACATTACGAAACGCACCACTCTCGAAATTAATATATATTAAATAATGTAAACACGTGATTGTCATATTAAATTAATTTCTACATTTTATATTTTAATTATAAAATATAATATTTAGTTATATTAGATTCTTATATTTTATTTATATTAAATATTTATATTATTATCTTACTTTATATTATCAATATCAAAGTTATATTAATATTATTACATATTCATATTAATAATTAATATTTTAATAATTAATTATTTTATATAAATACATGTTTAAATCTTTTGATTAATCCTTTGTAGGATTATTGTAATTTAAATTATAGTAATAATTATATAAAATAATAATGTAATAAAATATTATTAAGATTAAATAAAATTTATATTTTAAATAAAAACTTAATTATAAAATTTACTAATAACAATATGTAAATAAAGAGTAAAATTAAATTATTAATTAATTACTATAATTTGGCATCTTGACCTAATCGTTAAGACCAAATTACCTAAAAACTTTAACATCTGCAATTTTAATATTATTTTTACATAATATTAAAATTGAGAAAATAAAAATTAAAAAATAAAAATTATACTTAAATTATGCCGAGTTTATTATAAGTAAATATAATAAACAATAACCAAGCTACAGTAGAATAGTAGTTGTAAATATTTTTGAAATAAAAAAAAAGCTTTTATGATTAATAATAGTTTATGATATATAAATAAAAAATTTATTTTATTTGTTATTATTTATTATATTTTCTTAAAATAATAACTCTTGATTTCTCAAAGAGAATTCAAGAGTCCTATTTATATTTTTTTTTTAAAATCAATCGGTTAAATAAATTATTTTCTAATCTTAACAAAAAATCTATTTAGGAAAAGATTAGAAGAAAAACCTAAATAGTTTTTCGATCAATATTCTAACCATATTGATCTTCGTATAATTAAAGAAAACCTATTTGTTAGAAAAAACATTAATTACCGATTTTCTAATTAATTATTAAAATGTTAAATATTGATAGGATAGGAATTAATAAAAAAAAAAAAAGATTTTTTTTTTTTTTTTTTTTTTTTTCATTTAAAAAATAAAGATTAAATAATATGATAGATTAGATACATTTATAGTTTATAATACATTATAAAATACATAATTTATTTTAATTAAAATAACTAATATTTTTTATGGTAAAATATTAAATACAAATTTACATAATTTTTTGTAAAAATTCTATTTAAATGAATAATAATAATAAGTAAATAAATTTTATATTATTTATATAAATGTATAAATTATAATATGTAAATAAATTTAGATCAATATATGAAAATATAACTATTAAATAAATTTATAAGTTAAAATCAATGAATATATTAATTATTATTTAAATAAATAATTATTTTAAAAATAATTATTATTTTATAAATAATTATAAATTATTAATGATTTTTCATTAATTATAAGAAATATTAATTATTCATTATTGAATAATTATGATTTTTTACACAAATTAATGTATATTGTAAAAGGTAAGCTTACTTCTAAGTAAAACAACGAAAATGTTAAGATAATAACGGAATTTCAATTCAATTTCTATTTTAATAATTCAGTTATTTGAATTTCAATATAAATAAATAATAATATATAATAATTATTATTAAATTAACTTTATTAAAATATTTAGGAAATAGTCTAGGCCAACATATTGACTAAATATTATTAACATATTGAAATTAATATATATTAAATAATGTAAACACATGATTGTCATATTAAATTAATTTCTATATTAATTTATTATCAAAATCTTTATATATTATATTTTATAACTAAAATATAATATTTAGCTATATTATATTCTTATATTTTATTTATATTAAATATTTATATTATCAATATCATATATTATTCTCTTTTTTTATATTATCAATATCATATATTATTCTCTTTTTTTATATTATCAATATCATATATTATTCTCTTTTTTTATATTATCAATATCATATATTATTCTCTTTTTTTATATTATCAATATCATATATTATACTCTTTTTTTATATTATCAATATCATATATTATTCTCTTTTTTTATATTATCAATATCATATATTATTCTCTTTTTTTATATTATCAATATCATATATTATTCTCTTTTTTTATATTATCAATATCAAATTTATATTTATATTATTACATATTCATATTAATAATTAATATTGTAATAATTAATTATTTTATATAAATACATGTTTAAATCTTTTGATTAATCCTTTGTAGGATTATTGTAATTTAAATTATAGTAATAATTATATAAAATAATAATGTAATAAAATATTATTATGATTAAATAAAATTTATATTTTAAATAAAAATTTATTTATAAAATTTACTAATAATAATATGTTTTAACAAGAGTAAATTTAAATTATTAATTAATTACTATAATTTGGCATTTTGACCTAATCGTTAATACCAAATTATTTCAAAACTTTAACAGAAAAATAGATAAACAAAATCCTAAGATAAATTGAAACCTTTCTATTTGAGTTGTACAAGGAAAAACTTTTAATATTCTATAATTAATAATTCTAGTTCTATCTTTAATAATATAACACAGCACTATTCACTCAACTCGTTAATATTAGACTGGGTTTATACTAAGAATATATAATTTGGTAATTAAATTATTTATTTCTGTTTTTTCTTTTTTTCTTTTTTTTTTTTTTTAAATATAAAAATATTTTTATTAATATAAATTACATTAATAGTAACGTTGGTGCGTTACATATTCAATTATATGAATTATTTATACATAATAATAATAATTTCTATAATCGGATACCCATTTAATTATTATAATATTAACTTACTAATCAATTAATTATAAAAACTATCTAATTAAAAATAATGTCAATTAAATAAAGAAATTAATAATAATTAATTAAAATTAAAAAGAATTAGGATAGTAGCTTATAATAAATAAAATAATATCGAATTATTAATATATAATTATTTCACAATAAATATATATTGATAATTCGATACTTAAATACACATATACACATAATAACTTTACAAAGAACATAATGAATATAGTGAATGAATTTAATAATTCATCTTTTACACTTTGTAAGTTACATTTAATAGTAATATATTTTAATAATAATAAGTATAAATTTATAATATAAAAAATAATTATAATTATTCATTATTAATAACATAAATAAAATAAAAACGAATATTAGGGTAGATATGAAAAATATTATTAAAAATAATAATAATTCAAAATATTTAATTATCTATTCTAAACTATTTTAAATTACTTATTTAAACTTAAGAAAATATTAAAAGAATAATATAAAAAAATAAAGTTGTAAGAAAAAGAGGGAGAACTAAAGTATTGGATTGCAGGTTTAAACCTTGCAGTTATTTCTTCATTATTGAAAGGGTTGTTAGCTCAGAGGTAGAGTAATTGATTACAAATGAATTAGATTTCGGTTCATTTTCAAAATGTTCCTTCTTCTTTTTTCTTAATTTTAATTTTTATTTCATTTTATTTATTTATTTATTTATTAACTACTCTTTCTTCATTTTTTTTATTATTTTTTTTATTTATAAACTACCTTTTCTCTTTTTTATTTTATTTTATTTTATTATTTTTATTCTACTTTTACTTTTACTTTTACTTTTTGGATATTAATTCTTTCTCTTATTTTTTTTATTGATATTAATTCTTTCTCTTATTTTTTTTATTTTTAAAGGGATATATGTATATCCTATTCTTATTATTTAATAAAATAAAAAGTTTAAAAGAAAAAAAAAACTAATTATCTAAATAAAAATTATTATTTTTTTTAAGATAAGATAAATAGTTTAAAATTAATTTTATTTGCAATCTAATCCTTGAATTATTTTGATAAAAAAAAAAAAAAAAAAAAAAAGTAACTATTTAAATAATTTTTTTTTTTGTTTTTTTAAGATTATTAATAATTTAAAATGGGAGAGTTGCATTTCCTCAAATTGCATTTTGCCAAGTGGCGTAGTATTAAAATGTTGCATTTCCGCAAGTTGCTTTTCGCCAGGTTGTATTTCGTCAAGTGGAGTATTGATATAAATAAATGAATAAATAAATAAATATTAATTCAAAATAATTTTTTTAAAATTGTTTTATTCGATATTAATAATATTTAATTTTATTTATTGATTTATTTATTTATTTAATAATTTTCAATTTGGCGAAATGCCCTACACCCATTTAAAATTAATTTTATTTACAATCTAATCCTTGAATTATTTTGATAAAAAAAAATTTAATTATCTAAATAAAAATTATTTTTTTTTAAGATTAATTGTTTAAAATTAATTTTATTTACAATCTAATTCTTGAATTATTTTGATTCAAAAAAAAAAAGTCTTTTAAATTATATTTGGTAGTAGTAAATATTAATTTCTTAAATAATTTTAAATATTAGAATAATTAGTAAATTAATTAAAAAAAACATTTATTCGATTAATATTTTAATAATAATAAAAAAAACAAAAATATACAAAAAATGGGTAAAAAAAAAAATCATTTATTCACATTAATATTTTAATAACAATAAAAATGTCAAAGTTTTTAGATAATTTGGTCTTAACGATTAGGTCAAGATGCCAAATTATAGTAATTAATTAATAATTTAAATTTACTCTTATTTAAAACATATTGTTATTAGTAAATTTTATAAATAAGTTTTTATTTAAAATATAAATTTTATTTAATATTAATAATATTTTATTACATTATTATTTTATATAATTATTACTATAATTTAAATTACAATAATCCTACAAAGGATTAATCAAAAGATTTAAACATGTATTTATATAAAGTAATTAATTATTAAAATATTAATTATTAATATGAATATGTAAATAATATTAATATAACTTTGATATTGATAATATAAAATAAGATAATAATATAAATATTTAATATAAATAAAATATAAGAATATAATATTAGCTAAATATTATAATTTATAATTAAAATATAATATGTAGAAATTAATTTAATATGACAATCACGTGTTTATATTATTTAATATATATTAATTTCAATATGTTAATAATATTTAGTAATTAGTTGGCCTAGACTAATTCCTAAATATTTTAATAAAGTTAATTAAATAATAATTATCAAATTATTATTTTTTAATATTGAAATTCAAATAACTGAATTATTGAAATTGAAATTGAAATTGAATTAATTGTAAAATCAGTTATTATCTTAACAAAATGTTAAGATAATAACTGAATTTCAATAATTTCAATTTCAATTTCAATTTCAATTTCAATTTCAATTTCAATTTCAATTTCAATTTCAATTTCAATTTCAATTTCAATTTCAATTTCAATTTCAATTTCAATTTCAATTTCAATTTCAATTTCAATTTCAATTTCAATTTCAATTTCAATTTCAATTTCAATTTCAATTTCAATTTCAATTTCAATTTCAATTTCAATTTCAATTTCAATTTCAATTTCAATTTCAATTTCAATTTCAATTTCAATTTCAATTTCAATTTCAATTTCAATTTCAATTTCAATTTCAATTTCAATTTCAATTTCAATTTCAATTTCAATTTCAATTTCAATTTCAATTTCAATTTCAATTTCAATTTCAATTTCAATTTCAATTTCAATTTCAATTTCAATTTCAATTTCAATTTCAATTTCAATTTCAATTTCAATTTCAATTTCAATTTCAATTTCAATTTCAATTTCAATTTCAATTTCAATTTCAATTTCAATTTCAATTTCAATTTCAATTTCAATTTCAATTTCAATTTCAATTTCAATTTCAATTTCAATTTCAATTTCAATTTCAATTTCAATTTCAATTTCAATTTCAATTTCAATTTCAATTTCAATTTCAATTTCAATAATTCAGTTATTTGAATTTCAATATTAAAAAATAATAATATAATAATTATTATTTAATTAACTTTATTAAAATATTTAGGAATTAGTCTAGGCCAACTAATTACTAAATATTATTAACATATTGAAATTAATATATATTAAATAATATAAACACGTGATTGTCATATTAAATTAATTTCTACATATTATATTTTAATTATAAATTATAATATTTAGCAATATTTAATTCTTAGATAATAATATAAATATTTGATATAAATAAAATATAAGAATTAAATATTGCTAAATATTTATATTAAATATTTATATTATTATCTAACTTTATATTATCAATATCAAAGTTATATTAATATTATTTACATATTCATATTAATAATTAATATTTTAATAATTAATTATTTTATATAAATACATGTTTAAATTCTTTTGATTAATCCTTTGTAGGATTATTGTAATTTAAATTATAGTAATAACTATATAAAATAATAATGTAATAAAATATTATTAATATTAAATAAAACTTATATTTTAAATAAAAGACTTATTTATAATAATAATATGTTTTAAATAAGAATAAAATTAAATTATTAATTAATTACTATAATTTGGCATCTTGACCTAATCGTTAAGACCAAATTATCACAAAACTTTAACACAAAAAAACAAACATAAATAAACAAAAAAAATGTGTAAGAAAAAATTTCACAGGAGCAAAAGAAGTGGTCAGTTTGTCCGAGTGGTTAAGGAGTCAGACTTGAAATCTGGTGGGCTCTGCCCGCGCAGGTTCAAACCCTGCAGCTGACGCTTCATTATTGATAGGGGTGTTAACTCAGTGGTAGAGCAATTGACTGCAGATCAATAGGTCTTCGGTTCAAATCTGGAACGCCCCTCTACTTTTTATTTTTAATTTCAATTTTTTTTTTTTTTTTTTTTTTTTTTTCAATTTTTTTATTATTATTATAGGTTTTTATATATATATATATATATATATATTTTCTTATAATTTAATACTTACACGTATATTTATTATTTTATTACTATATTCTTGACCTTTGTCCTTTTTTAAACAAAAGAAAAAAAAATTATCTTTTTTTCCTTTCAATATCAATACATTATAGAAATTTAATAATTGTATTGATGGCTTCCCCTCTTTTTTTTTTTTTTTTTTTTTTTTTTCTTTGAGCAAGTATATCCCATGGCTTATGGGTTATATTCTTCAATAAAAAAAAAATCAAAATTTGAAAAAAAAATCAGATTTAAAAAACAAAAAAATTAAAAGCAAACACAATGCCATGGTATTATGTATATATATAAACTTTTTTTTTTTTTTTTTAATTGAGGATAGAGAGAGAGATAGAGGGGAGGATAGGACACGAGTAAAAATAAAAGATTAAAAGAAAATCCTTATTCTTATCCTTATCAGCAAGATGACCAGACGAAACGAAAAAAGAAAAAAAAAAAAAAAGCCTTTATAAAGAAAAAAAAAAGAAAATAAAAAAAAAAAATTTTTAAAAAAAAAATTTGAAAAATAAAATATTGGAGAGTGAGTGATTCGAACACCCAACCTTCCGCTCTGGAGGCGGACGCGCTACCGTTGCGCCAACCCTCCCTTTCTGAATTTCGTTGTGTAAGAAATTACTTATAAAATTAATTATAAATAATTTCTTAACTACAAATTAACATTAATTATTACTAATTAACATTAATTTGAGAAAATAAAATTAAATATAATTAAATAAATATAAAATAATATAAATAAATAATTATACTTAACTTAAATATAAGATAGAGTTTATTATAGAAAGTTTATAATAAACAATAACACAAAAGGAATAAAAGACACAAATATTTATAAAATATGTTTTATTTAAAAGGTTTTGGTTTATTAATTAATTATTTTATTTGAATTATTATTTATTATAAAAATTCTAAAATAATAACTCTTGATTTCTCGAAGAGAACTCAAGAGAATCAAATATATATAAATTAATAAATAAATATTATTGGTTAAAATAAATACAATAATTTAATGTATTAAATTAATGTATTAAATAAGAAAGATAGATAAATTTTATAATAAATTTATCTATATTTCTTACACGTTGATAAAGAATGAATTAATAACCTTTATTTTATTATTAATAATTCTTTACTTGTCAAGGATTTGATACAAATTAATTTATATTTAATACTACAAAAATAACAATTTAATTATAAATATAATTTGTACTCCTTAAATCCTTGTACCGTTCATAACCAAATTAATATTGTATTACATATTAATTAATATTATCCCTTTTATACATTATTGAACCCCTAATATATTAATTGATTAATATTGTATTACATATTAATTAACATTATCCCTTTTTATATTAATTAATATAGTTGAATATTATTTATAAAAATTGTTTTTTTATTAATTATATTATTTTATATATTTTTATTATCTTATATTATATATGTATTATTCTATTACTTTATATATTAAAATTATATTTTATATTGTTATCTTTAAATTAGTATTTATTAAAATATATTATTAAATATTTTATATTGTTTTTCAAAATATAAAAGAACTAAAAAATATTCTTTTTTTAAATCTTTGTAAGATTATTATTTACAAATAATCTGATAACTTTATAATAAAACATATTAAATAAAAATATAGTTAATTAAAAGTTTAATAATAAAATAATATTTTATATTTGAATAAATCAATTTATAAAATAAAATAATATCAAAAGGTTATTAGATTAAAGGCTTCCAACCAAGTTTACCCTTTAATCTAAGTACCAACTTAACAATAATCTTACCGCTATTTTAGAAACTTCCTTGGAATGCCTAAAATTGGCCTAAGACGCTCGGGAATGTATTCAGCTAGATCGGATGAAGAAATGGATATGAATAAAGAAGACTCAGTACAACAATTGCGATCCGAAGCCACCCAAGCTTGTACCACCTTAGCAGAAGGTGTTCAACAGTTAAGAAATGATACCTCACAAGCTTGTAATAGTATAGTTTCTGGGGTGAATGAAAACTTCGTTTCCAAAGAAGACTTACAAAATTACCATCAAGAGGTAATGAAACAATTCGGAGCTTATGATAAAATGAATAATGAAATATTGGCCTCTTTAGAATCTTTGAAGAAGGCTACCCTCTACTTTAAGCATGAATTATGTAATAAAACTCAAGTAGAAAATACTTCTTCTGGTGCTACCTCGTCGATACCGTTGACATCTGGAAATCCTACGGTAAACCTCCATTCTGTTTTCGATGATAATATCTCAACTACTACAAGATATGACAATGATCATGATGTTATCATGCAATCTGCTTACCCTATTAATATTCCTCAAGTTCCCGATCCAGGTTTGTTTTCAGGTGATATTTCTGAAACCGAACTTTTCTGTCAACTGTGTGGGGACACATTTAAAACCTATCCATGTAAGTCTTGGCCTGAAGATTCGAAAATCAACTTTGTGCAATCAAGATTAAGAGAAGCTGCTAGAAGTTGGTACCAAACAAAATATTCCAGTAGTTCTCCTGCTTCCCTAGAGGCTCTTCTTAATGAATTAAAAGAAGCTTTTCCTGATGTTGTCAGCAAAAAGTTAAAGAAAATTAATTTAATAAATCTTAAACATTCTCATGGTAATATTAAGGACTATATCGATTCTTTCCGTAAACTAACAGCTGATCTTGGTTGGCCTGAAGAACCATTAGTATTATTTTTCTATAATGGTCTTCATCCAAAATTTAAAGAAGAAATTAATAAAATGGAGAAGTTTCCAGAGAAAATAGAAGAAATTACAACAAAGTGCATATTGTTTGAATCTTCTCAAGAAACTAAATTAAAGATAAATCAATTAACCAGCAATAAAAATTATAAGAGAAAGAACTCTCATTCTTATCCCAATAGTGAAAACAAGAATAAGAATAATAACAATTATTACAATCATAGTAAAAATAATAACTTCCATAATAATAAATCTAAGGTTAATTCCAGTTACAACAACCGAGAAAATTATGTTACCGAAGTCCAAAAAATTAACTCAAAAAACTAGATAATGGACTTCCCAAGAAGTCCTCTCCGATTAAAACTATTCAATATAATTATCCAACTTTAAACCCTCCTCTTCCTAATTCTTTCTTTTTGTTTAAATCATTTATCCCAACAATAAACAAAAGGAACAAAAACATTAAATTACAAACCAAATCAATGTTAGATTGTGGTTCTTACTGCAATTTTATTTCTACCAATTTAATCTCTCGGTTAAATCTTGTACCTCAAAAACTTAATAATAAAATATATATAAAAGGTATTAGTGGTGATACAGATTCCATTAATGAATTTGTGTCTTTAAATTTTCAACTAAAAATCAAAATTAACAATACGTTTCATTTAATCAAATTTAAAGAAAAATTCCTTGTGTCAAAATATATTCCAGTGGATTTACTCCTTGGAAATCAATTTATGAAAAACTATAAAATACATTTTAGTTATGATAATCATTATCTTTACTCTACTTTTAAAATCTCAAAATTTAAATCAAGAATTATAAAGAATTTTAAACAAAATGCGAATTCAATTAATTTTTATGAAGGATTACCCTATAATTACAACTTTTTAATCTATTCTTTTCTTTCAAATAAGGTATCAGAGGATTCTGAAGAACCTGATATTGAGCGTATTCCTGAACAGTATAAAGACCTTGCAATAGTCTTCAGTAAAAAGGAAGCAGATAAGCTTCCTCCCCATCGTTTAACGGACTGTGAGATCAATCTTCAACCAGGTGCTACTTTACATTATGGACCAATCTACCCGCTTACATTGGAAGAATCAGAAGTTTTAAAAGATTACATAAAGGAAAACGAAAAGAAAGGATTTATTAGAGAATCTCACTCCCCAGCCGGCTATCCTGTTCTCTTTCAAAAAAAGAGTGATGGTTCTCTCCGACTCTGCGTTGACTACAAACGTTTAAATGCGGTTACTATTAGAAATTCCTATCCTTTACCGCTCATCAACGACATTATTGAACGAGTCAAAGGAGCCAAGTACTTTACTAAATTGGACTTGCGCTCCGCATATAATTTAATTCGTATAAAGGAAGGCGATGAATATAAAACAGCTTTCCGTACTAAGTATGGACATTACGAATATTTAGTAATGCCATTTGGTCTTAAAAATGCACCTGCAATCTTCCAATCTTTTATTAACTCTGTCCTTCGTCCATTCTTAGAGAAATCGGTAATACTCTACCTAGATGACATTCTAATTTATTCTAATTCATTAGATGATCATCATCAAACTGTACGTGAGGTTCTCAAAAAGCTTATTGACAATAATTTATATGCTAAACTTTCGAAATGTGAATTCGATAAAGAGGAAGTCGAATTCCTTGGACATATCATTTCTGGTTCTGGTGTGTCCACTGATCCAAAGAAGATCAAATCAATCAAAGAATGGCCCATTCCAAAAAACGTAAAAGAGGTTCAAAGGTTTCTTGGTCTTTGCAATTACTATAGAAGATTCGTAAGGAATTTTGCTGCTATTGCTAAACCTTTGCATGCTTTAACCAAGAAAGGAAGGAAGTTTGTTTGGTCTAAAGATTGTGATACCTCCTTCTCAATTCTCAAAAAACGTTTAACTTCTTCCCCTCTCCTCATGCATCCTGACTTAACAAAACCTTTTATTGTTGAGTGCGATGCTAGTAACTTTGCTATTGGAGCAGTTCTTTCCCAGTATGATAATGATAATAAGCTTCATCCTATTGCTTATTTTTCTCGTAGTCTTAACAATGCCGAAATAAACTATTCGATTACCGATAAGGAACTTTTATCAATTAAAGAAGCTTTCTCATCATGGCGTCACCTTTTGTTAGGTGCTAAATTCAAGATTAAAGTTTTTACTGACCATAGAAATCTTCTATATACCCTTGGAGGGAAGATAGGTAATCAACGTCAACATCGTTGGCATCTATTCTTCCAAGAATACGACTTTGAACTTATCTATCGCCAAGGTAAAAAGAATGGCAAACCCGATTCGTTATCCAGAAGACCAGACTACCAAAAGGAAGATATAGAGGATAAACCTGAGTTTATCTTAGACAGTAAGAATATTGGTAAAATCCCATGTTTAATTAGTATAACTAACGATCTTCTCAATAATATTAAAATAAACTTAAAGAATGATAAGGTTGCTGAGGATCTTCGTATATATTTTTCTGAAAATAATGTCTCTCAAGGTTTCCCTTATAAACCATTTCGCAAAATGAATAAGTTTAAATTAGAAAATGATTTAATATTCTACAACAATCTTATTTACATACCAGATCAACTTCGTTTAGATATTTTAACTCGTTATCATGAGAAACCTGCTGCGGGTCATTTTGGTGTCAAAAGAACTTTGGAGTTGATCTCAAGAAACTTTTGGTGGCCCAAGATGGAAGATGATGTTAAGAATTTTGTAAAGTCGTGTGAAACATGTATGAGAAACAAAAAATCTAGGCACCGAAAATTTGGGTTACTTCAACCGCTTGACGTTCCAGAAAGACCTTGGAAATCAATCGAAATTGATTTCTTATGTGGTCTTCCACCATCCAAAGGTAATACGGTGATTATGGTTGTAGTTGATAGATTTTCAAAAATGATACACCTTATTCCCTTCAAAGATATTCCAAATTCCGTACAAACAGCCAAAGCTTTTATCAATAATATCTATAAGCTCCATGGTCTACCCTATGATATTATTACGGATAGAGGTTCACAGTTTACGAGTGAACTTTGGCAAGAATTTCTATTCTTATTAAATATTAAATCGAAAATAGCTACTACTGACCACCATGAAATCGTAGGTCAAGTTGAACGATGCAATTCTTTCATCGAACAATACCTTCGCTGCTTCTCAAGATCTTTCTATCATGATGATTGGGTTGATTTTCTTCCACTTGCTGAATTTGCTTATAACAACTCAATTCATCCTTCCACTAACGAAACTCCCTTTTTTATCAACTATGGATTTCATCCTTACATGGATGAATATACACTACTCCCTACTTGTAACATTAATCATAAAATGGTTCAAAAAGTTTATGAAAGTTTTAACCATGTTAAAGAAGTTCTTCTCCGATCCCAAGAGCTATATAAACGTTCTGCTGATAGAAAAAGAATTACCGCTCCTTCTTACAACATTGACGATTTGGTGTGGATTCAAGCTCCCCCTTCGTTAAATATAGAATCAAGCTCAAAACTAGCTCCATGCAAATTTGGTCCATACAAAGTAACCAATGTTTTACATAATAATAATTATGAAATTGAACTTAAAAATTCACCCTTTCCTAAGCATCATAACGTTTTCCACGTCTCTGAACTCGAACCATTCACACCAGTGCCTGAAAAGTTTAGAAAACGATATAAAGATCCTGAGTCTATTAAGGATATTATTGAAATTGCGGGTTTTAGAACTAACTATAAGAAGAAACAATACGAATATAAAATCCGTTATAAATATCGTTCCTCCTATAATTGGGTATCTTCTTCTGAAGTTGAAGATAATCCAAGAAACCAAAATATTTTTATTAAATACATTAATAATAATAGGAAACCAGTCTCGATCTCATATAGTAATTAAAAAAAAAAAAAAAAAAAAAAAAAAAAAAAAAAAAAAAAAAAAAAATTTTTCTTTAAAAAATATATTCAACACAATTTATTTCTCCAACTAATTTGAAATTCACATGGCCAATTGAACATTTATGTTCAAGTGAATTTCAAATACTTCTTGAGTACTCTTTTGAATAAACTAATATCAAAAATATTAGTATTCTTGAATTCGCCTGGAATGCGAATTCTTGGAGAGAGCGTTGTCAAGGATTTGATACAAATTAATTTATATTTAATACTACAAAAATAACAATTTAATTATAAATATAATTTGTACTCCTTAAATCCTTGTACCGTTCATAACCAAATTAATATTGTATTACATATTAATTAATATTATCCCTTTTATACATTATTGAACCCCTAATATATTAATTGATTAATATTGTATTACATATTAATTAACATTATCCCTTTTTATATTAATTAATATAGTTGAATATTATTTATAAAAATTGTTTTTTTATTAATTATATTATTTTATATATTTTTATTATCTTATATTATATATGTATTATTCTATTACTTTATATATTAAAATTATATTTTATATTGTTATCTTTAAATTAGTATTTATTAAAATATATTATTAAATATTTTATATTGTTTTTCAAAATATAAAAGAACTAAAAAATATTCTTTTTTTAAATCTTTGTAAGATTATTATTTACAAATAATCTGATAACTTTATAATAAAACATATTAAATAAAAATATAGTTAATTAAAAGTTTAATAATAAAATAATATTTTATATTTGAATAAATCAATTTATAAAATAAAATAATATCAAAAGGTTATTAGATTAAAGGCTTCCAACCAAGTTTACCCTTTAATCTAAGTACCAACTTAACATTACTAAATTGTACTTTCCTATATTCTTGATAACTTAAACTTAATAATAAAATTTAATTTATTTTGATATAAATTAATTTTAACTTGTAAATAATGTAAATAAATTTTAATTAATTATTTTATTGTTATATTATTAAATATATGTATATTAAAATACAATTGTAAATATTAAAATTATACTTTTAAGATACTAAATTATTAAAACTATTAATTAAATATTATTATAAAAATTATTATAAAATTATTAAAATTATTAATTAAATATTATTCTAAAAATTATTATAAATTATTAATATTATAAAATTATTAAAATTATTAAATATTATTATAAAAATTTATATATTATAACTATTAAATATTATTATAAAATTATTAAGATTATTAATTAAATTTATTATTAAAAATTATTATTAAAAATTTTTACTTATTATAAAAATTATTATTTAAATATTATCAAATTTATTAATTAAATATTATAAAAATTTTATTTTATTTTGAAAATAATTACAAGTATTATTTAAAATAATTAAAGATTATTAAATTTATTATATTAATCTTTAAAAACAATTTATTTAACTTAAAAATATCAAAGAAAATAGTAAAAACTATTTTCTATATATTTATTTTATAATTATTTTTAATTAAATTATATTTGAATATTATATTATTGTATTTATAAAAATTAAAACAAAAATGAATTATTGATATAAAATTAATTCAATAATTCTATAAAATTACTTAAATTATAAACAATTAATTATACTTTAAATTTATAAAAAATTATAAATATTGTAACAATTTCTTAAAAATTAAATGTGTGTACTTTAAATAATAAAATTTTATATTAATAAAAAAAAATAAATAACTTTTAATAAAGAATTATTTTTTTTTATTATTTAAAATCAAAGCAGGGTAATACCCGTCCCCCCCTGCTTGATTTTAAATATCTAAGTGTCAACCCCGAGTCTACCATCATTGTCTAAGAATCTATAATTATTTTTAAATAAAATAATTATATTTTCTTATGTTAAGATAATAACTGAATTTCAATTCAATTTCAATTTCGATAATTCAGTTATTTGAATTTCAATATTAATAAAAAATAATAATATAATAATTATTATTAAATTAACTTTATTAAAATATTTAGGAATTAGTCTAGGCCAACTAATTACTAAATATTATTAACATATTGAAATTAATATATATTAAATAATATAAACACGTGATTGTCATTAAATTAATTTCTACATATTATATTTTAATTATAAAATATAATATTTAGCTATATTAGATTCTTATATTTTATTTATATTAAATATTTATATTATTATCTTATTTTATATTATCAATATCAAACTTTTATTAATGCTATTACATATTCATATTAATAATTAATATTTTAATAATTAATTATTTTATATAAATACATGTTTAAATCTTTTGATTAATCCTTTGTAGGATTATTGTAATTTAAATTATAGTAATAATTATATAAAATAATAATATAATAAAATATTATTAAGACTAAATAAAATTTATATATTAAATAAAAACTTATTTATATAATTTACTAATAACAATATGTTTTAAATAAGAGTAAATTTAAATTATTAATTAATTACTATAATTTGGCATCTTGACCTAATCGTTAAGACCAAATTATCTAAAAACTTTGACATCTTAGTTAAAGTTATAATTATAACTTTATTTAATTATATAATATTTATTCATTTAAATATTATTTATAATTTATTTAACTCCATATTAAATATTCATTAATTTAATACAACAAAATTTATTTAATTAATTATTATTTATACATTTATTAATAATTATAGTTTATTTAATTATACATTTAATTATTAAATTTATTAGTTTTAGTTTATTTATTTAATTAAATTGTAAACAAATGTATTATGTATTCTAATATGTATTTTAATAATGTATTCTGTATTTTGTTTATTAATATCATTATGTTATTTTCCTTATTTGTAAATTTATAATTTTATGATCGAAATATCTTTTATTATTTTATTCTTTTATTTTCGATCAATTACATTAGATTAACGAATCGGTTAATTAGGGTTTTTCCCAATTACTTCTTAAAAGTAATTGGTTTTACCTAATTGATACGATGATCGATATGGATAGAATATCGATCAAAAATCTTATCTAGGTTTTTCTCTCTAATCTTTTCTTAGATAAGAGATTTGTTAAGATTAGAAAACATTTTTTAATTTAACCTTATTTTTCAAAAAAGTATAAATAAGGCTCTTGAATTCTCTTTGAGAAATCAAGAGTTATTATTATAACAATTATAATATAGTAATAACATTAACAAATATTTTATATTTCTATTTTAATAAAGCAAGTTTTAATAAAACAAATTTAAAAAATAAAATAAAATAAAATAATCTTTTTCCTTTGTCAATTCTGTGTTATTAGTTTATTATAATTAGTTATAATAAACTCTTTCCTATAGAAGATAAGTATATTTATCTTTTTTGCTCTCTCAATTTAATAATAATTATTATTTAATTATTATTAAGTTGTAGTTAATAATTTAATTATAATTAATTTTATAATTAAATTATTACAATAATAACTCTTCGATATTATAGATTAGATAAAATTTAGATTAGTGTAGTACAAAAAAAAAAAAAAAAAAAAAAAAAAAAAAAAAAAAAAAAAAAAAAAAATTTTAATATATTAATAATACTATTATAATTTATAGAAATTAGTTTAAATTAATTATTTAGAAATAGTGATAAGATAGTAATAGAAAATTGATTGGTAAAAAAAAAAAAAAAAAAAAAAAAAATTTTTTTGTAAATTATTACAATATATTAAATTTATATAATATAATAATAATCAATAATAAATGTTAATAATAAAATTTATAGTAATAATAAATTAATAATATTTAGTAATAAAAATTAATAATAGTTAGTAATAAAATTTAATAAATAAATAAATAAATATAATAAAAAAAAAAATTTTAATAAATAGTAAATAATAATAATAAATTTTATAAATATTTTAGTTTTAGTATTGAATAAATTTAAATAAATTATAAACAATATAATTAGTTTTAGTAATAGTTATAATAAATAAATAAATAATAATATTCTAGTTAGTAATAACAATAATAATAAATTAAAAAAAAAAAAAAAAAAATAATAATAATAATAATAATAATAATAATAAAAATAATATTTTAAGTAATTAATAATAGTGAATTTTTTATAAGAAAAATTTTATAATAAAGGAAAGTCTTGATAGATATTTCCTTAAAATTTATTTTAATTTATCAATTTCTAAGTACGTTGTTGACCCACGCTGGTAGGCAGAGGCGTAAGACCTACATTGCAGCTCTTCGGTTGATAGACTGAATGAACAGCAACACGGAAAGGAAAAAAATAAAATAAGTTTTAATTAAATTTTTATTAATTCAGAAGCTTTATTATAGATAATACTTATTAATCATTAACTATTATTAAAACTTAAATTTGTTATTTATCCTTTAGAATTTTATATTTTTATATAATTTATATAATTTAGGTAAATATGGAATTCAATGAAGAAAATATTAAGGCTAATCCAGCTGAAAGTTCAACACACCAAAAGTTCCAAACAAACAGTACTTCAAGATTAATTTCTGCAATAACTGATTTCATTCCCGCATTCTTCTCTCCAAATGGGGTTCTCTTAAAAGAAAACGAAGAAAAGAACAAACCGAATATCTTAGAAGCTATCATCCAAAGTGAAGAATTCTTTAAAAATCATCCAAACGCTTACCAAGATGATGAATCAAAAAGTGCATTCGTCCTCAACAAACTTAGTGGAACAACAAGAAGATGGGGTCTTTCTCTCTTAACGGATGGAACTCTTAAAAAACTTCCATATGAACAGTTCAAGAAACTTTTATTAGAAAACTTTGATGCGGGTGACGAAAGAAAGCAGAAATACGTAATTATGGATCAATTATGGAACTTAAAACAACATCAGCTTGGAAACGTAGCCGACTATACCATTGAATTCCGAAGATTGGTAGGACGACTAGGATGGCCCGACGAAGTGCTAGTAGATATTATTGGAAAAGGATTACTTGATCGGGTTCGCGAAGAGTACGATAAACAACAAAAGCCTAAGACCTTGTTTGAAGCCACAAACATTATCATTGGAATAGATAAGAAGTGCTACTTAGAAAGCTGTATAAGACACAAATCCAACAATAATCACTACAAGAACCATAAAACCTTCAATAAAAGAAGACACGAACTAAATAAAACAGGAAGTCAATTCAAAAGAAATAAAAGTAAGAAAAATAAATTCAAAAGCGACATACTCTCTCCAAGTGGGAATTCTACAATGACAACAACATTCTTTATTAAGGTAAATGGAAGAAACGTTAGGACCAACTTTTTAATCGATTCAGGTTCAGCAAGAAGTTTTCTATGCAAAAACTTCACCAACGCAAACAAAATACCAACTTCTGGACTTTCAACACCAATAAACATCCAATTGCCTAATAGTCAAAATATGACTATTAAGCAAACAACAAAACCATTGAAGTTAAAAATCATGGATCATAGCGAAATATTTGAGTTCTGTATTGGAAATCTGCAACTAAATGGTATCAATGGAATCTTAGGAAGAGATTAGCTGTCAAAACATAATCCGTATATTAATTATCAAGCAAGCAAGATATTCTTTATCGGAAGATATTGTGGATCACATTGTCCATCCTCAAGGAAGAATAAATTTTTCAATCAAAAATCAGAAGTAACAGCATCTATGATCACTCCAAATAACTCAAATGATGAAAATAATTGTGACACCATAATTCCTGAATCAATTTCAGAAGATGAACTCTTTGATGAAGACATTTGTGCCGTAATGATACCTGGATTAACCAACAATAAAGAACAACTTAACAAAGAAGAAATTATTAAAAAATATTATTATGATCTAATAATCGTATTTGAAAAGAAAAATGCAGAGAAACTCCCACCTCATCGAGAATATGATATCTCCATTGATCTCATTCCTGGAGGTCAATTATACTTTGGTCCAATATACTCTTTAACTACCACTGAATTAAAAACTTTGAAAGAGTATATTAAAGAAAATCTAAAAAAGAAATTCATTCGCAAATCTAAATCACCAGCGGGTGCACCTGTTTTATTTGTGAAAAAACATGATGGTTCTTTAAGGCTCTGTGTAGATTATCGACGCCTTAATGCTATTACAATCCGTAATAGCTATCCAATTCCGAGAATAAGTGATTTAATAGAATCGTTTAAAGATTCAAAAATATTTACTAGGTTGGATTTGCGTTCGGCTTATAACCTTGTTAGAGTTAAAGCTGGACATGAATACTTAACTGCTTTCAGGACTCCAATTGGCCATTACGAATATCTTGTAATGCCTTTTGGATTAAGAAATGCCCCTTCGGTATTTCAAAGATTTATTCAAGATGTGCTTAATGATGTCATCGGTTCTTATGTTCAAGTATATCTTGACGACATCATTATCTATTCCAAAACTATTTCAGAGCATGTAAATCATGTTCGCATTGTATTAAAATTACTTATTGATAATGGCTTATATGTAAAATTAGAAAAGTGTGACTTTCATGTTACAGAAACTACTTTTCTAGGCTTCACTGTTTCTATTAATGGTCTAACAATGGACCAAAACAAGGTCAAATCGGTCTTGGAATGGCCTACTCCAAAAAATTTAAAGGAACTTCAAAGTTTCCTTGGGCTTTGCAATTTTTATCGCAAGTTTATTAAGAACTTTGCTAAAATTATGGAACCTCTTCGCGCTCTCCTTAAAAAGGAAAATAATTTTAACTGGAACTCGGAAGCTGAAGATGCTTTCATAAAATTAAAAGCATCGTTTACAACTGGTGAGGTACTTATCTTTCCAGACTCTGAGAAAGAATTTGTTGTGGAGACCGATGCCAGCGACTTTGCTGTTGGTTGTGTACTCTCACAAATTAGTAGTACCGATAATTTATTACATCCAGTGGCCTTCCATTCTAGGTCTTTAAATAAGGCAGAAGTCAATTATACAATATATGATAAAGAGCTTCTTGCCATAATTACAGCTTTCGATGTTTGGAGGCATCATCTCGAAGGTGCTAAATATCCAGTCCAAGTAATAACCGATCATAAGAATTTACTATACTTTAAGAAGCCCCAACACTTAAATCAAAGACAAATACGTTGGAGCTTATTCCTTTCCAAATTTGATTTTCGGATTTCTTATAGGCCAGGAGCGAAAGGTGGTAAACCTGATGCATTATCCAGAAGGCCTGATTATAAAATTGAACTTCCATCTAATATTAATTCAGTTATTAAAGCTGATTCTTTTTGTTGTGCTATAAATGATAATATTCAAAGTCTTATTAAAGCACAAAATGCAGATAAATATTGCAAGGAAGTCTTATCAAAAATTCGTAATAAATCGAACGAAATTAAAAGTTCATTATTTAGCCTCGTCGATGGCGTTTTACATTTTCAAAAACGCATCATAGTACCATCCTCTCTCAAGGCAAGAATTTTAAAAACTTTTCATGACGCACCAATTAGTGGACACTAGGGGGTAGATAGGACCTATGAAAAATTAAAAAGGTACTACTGGTGGCCCAACATGAAAAAAGATATCTATAATTATGTTATATCGTGCGATACCTGTTGTCGAAGCAAAACGCGCAGGCATAAACCCTATGGTAAAATACAGCCGCTTCCCATTCCTATAAAACCCTGGGAAATTATAGGGGTCGACTATATCGTCTACCTGCCAACTTCGTAAGGTTGCACTTGTATAATGGTTGTGTCTGATCATTTAACTAAAATGATCCATCTTGTGCCTTGTTCTGATGTCCCAACTGCCGATCTTACTGCTAAGCTCCTTCTATATAATGTTTTTCGATACCATGGTTTTCCTAAAATCATAGTATCTGATCATGGTTCTCAGTTCTCCTCTGAATTTTGGACTTCCCTCTGCTCTGCAATCCATGCTAAACCAAGTCTAGCTACTGCCCATCATCAACAGTCAAATGGCCAAGTCGAACGTACTAACTCTGTCGTTGAACAATATCTCCGTTGCTATTGCTCCACTGCTCAAAGTGAATGGTGCCTTTACCTTCCACTTTGTGAATTTGCTTATAATAATTCAATACATAAATCCATTGGAAAATCTCCTTTCATGGCAAACTATGGCTTTCACCCAAATTGCACTATAGACTCTCCTCCAGAACTCCTCCAAGACAATACCTCGATTTTATCCAGGGACTGGTCTTCTCACTTTGATGCTCTTCGCCAACATTTAATAAAAGCAAAAGAAGACTTTAAAAAATATGATGATAAACGAACTTCCATTGGACCCGATCTTCAAGTAAACGACAAGGTTTGGCTCAAACGGTACTATTTCACAAACGAACCTGCCAAAAAACTTGCCTCACAATACTTAGGGCCTTTTAAAATTATCGAAAAGAGGGAAAGAATGAACTACCGTTTGGAGTTACCAGAAAAACTTCATCTCCATCCGGTATTTCATATCTCACAATTGGAGCCTTATACAGAGCGGAATAAAGAATTGAAAGAGCCATCATCTTAAAAGGAGCAATGTAAGAATCTATAATTATTTTTAAATAAAATAATTATATTTTCTTAGTTAAAGTTATAATTATAACTTTATTTAATTATATAATATTTATTCATTTAAATATTATTTATAATTTATTTAACTCCATATTAAATATTCATTAATTTAATACAACAAAATTTATTTAATTAATTATTATTTATACATTTATTAATAATTATAGTTTATTTAATTATACATTTAATTATTAAATTTATTAGTTTTAGTTTATTTATTTAATTAAATTGTAAACAAATGTATTATGTATTCTAATATGTATTTTAATAATGTATTCTGTATTTTGTTTATTAATATCATTATGTTATTTTCCTTATTTGTAAATTTATAATTTTATGATCGAAATATCTTTTATTATTTTATTCTTTTATTTTCGATCAATTACATTAGATTAACGAATCGGTTAATTAGGGTTTTTCCCAATTACTTCTTAAAAGTAATTGGTTTTACCTAATTGATACGATGATCGATATGGATAGAATATCGATCAAAAATCTTATCTAGGTTTTTCTCTCTAATCTTTTCTTAGATAAGAGATTTGTTAAGATTAGAAAACATTTTTTAATTTAACCTTATTTTTCAAAAAAGTATAAATAAGGCTCTTGAATTCTCTTTGAGAAATCAAGAGTTATTATTATAACAATTATAATATAGTAATAACATTAACAAATATTTTATATTTCTATTTTAATAAAGCAAGTTTTAATAAAACAAATTTAAAAAATAAAATAAAATAAAATAATCTTTTTCCTTTGTCAATTCTGTGTTATTAGTTTATTATAATTAGTTATAATAAACTCTTTCCTATAGAAGATAAGTATATTTATCTTTTTTGCTCTCTCAATTTAATAATAATTATTATTTAATTATTATTAAGTTGTAGTTAATAATTTAATTATAATTAATTTTATAATTAAATTATTACAATAATAACTCTTCGATATTATAGATTAGATAAAATTTAGATTAGTGTAGTACAAAAAAAAAAAAAAAAAAAAAAAAAAAAAAAAAAAAAAAAAAAAAAAAAATTTTAATATATTAATAATACTATTATAATTTATAGAAATTAGTTTAAATTAATTATTTAGAAATAGTGATAAGATAGTAATAGAAAATTGATTGGTAAAAAAAAAAAAAAAAAAAAAAAAAATTTTTTTGTAAATTATTACAATATATTAAATTTATATAATATAATAATAATCAATAATAAATGTTAATAATAAAATTTATAGTAATAATAAATTAATAATATTTAGTAATAAAAATTAATAATAGTTAGTAATAAAATTTAATAAATAAATAAATAAATATAATAAAAAAAAAAATTTTAATAAATAGTAAATAATAATAATAAATTTTATAAATATTTTAGTTTTAGTATTGAATAAATTTAAATAAATTATAAACAATATAATTAGTTTTAGTAATAGTTATAATAAATAAATAAATAATAATATTCTAGTTAGTAATAACAATAATAATAAATTAAAAAAAAAAAAAAAAAAATAATAATAATAATAATAATAATAATAATAAAAATAATATTTTAAGTAATTAATAATAGTGAATTTTTTATAAGAAAAATTTTATAATAAAGGAAAGTCTTGATAGATATTTCCTTAAAATTTATTTTAATTTATCAATTTCTAAGTACGTTGTTGACCCACGCTGGTAGGCAGAGGCGTAAGACCTACATTGCAGCTCTTCGGTTGATAGACTGAATGAACAGCAACACGGAAAGGAAAAAAATAAAATAAGTTTTAATTAAATTTTTATTAATTCAGAAGCTTTATTATAGATAATACTTATTAATCATTAACTATTATTAAAACTTAAATTTGTTATTTATCCTTTAGAATTTTATATTTTTATATAATTTATATAATTTAGGTAAATATGGAATTCAATGAAGAAAATATTAAGGCTAATCCAGCTGAAAGTTCAACACACCAAAAGTTCCAAACAAACAGTACTTCAAGATTAATTTCTGCAATAACTGATTTCATTCCCGCATTCTTCTCTCCAAATGGGGTTCTCTTAAAAGAAAACGAAGAAAAGAACAAACCGAATATCTTAGAAGCTATCATCCAAAGTGAAGAATTCTTTAAAAATCATCCAAACGCTTACCAAGATGATGAATCAAAAAGTGCATTCGTCCTCAACAAACTTAGTGGAACAACAAGAAGATGGGGTCTTTCTCTCTTAACGGATGGAACTCTTAAAAAACTTCCATATGAACAGTTCAAGAAACTTTTATTAGAAAACTTTGATGCGGGTGACGAAAGAAAGCAGAAATACGTAATTATGGATCAATTATGGAACTTAAAACAACATCAGCTTGGAAACGTAGCCGACTATACCATTGAATTCCGAAGATTGGTAGGACGACTAGGATGGCCCGACGAAGTGCTAGTAGATATTATTGGAAAAGGATTACTTGATCGGGTTCGCGAAGAGTACGATAAACAACAAAAGCCTAAGACCTTGTTTGAAGCCACAAACATTATCATTGGAATAGATAAGAAGTGCTACTTAGAAAGCTGTATAAGACACAAATCCAACAATAATCACTACAAGAACCATAAAACCTTCAATAAAAGAAGACACGAACTAAATAAAACAGGAAGTCAATTCAAAAGAAATAAAAGTAAGAAAAATAAATTCAAAAGCGACATACTCTCTCCAAGTGGGAATTCTACAATGACAACAACATTCTTTATTAAGGTAAATGGAAGAAACGTTAGGACCAACTTTTTAATCGATTCAGGTTCAGCAAGAAGTTTTCTATGCAAAAACTTCACCAACGCAAACAAAATACCAACTTCTGGACTTTCAACACCAATAAACATCCAATTGCCTAATAGTCAAAATATGACTATTAAGCAAACAACAAAACCATTGAAGTTAAAAATCATGGATCATAGCGAAATATTTGAGTTCTGTATTGGAAATCTGCAACTAAATGGTATCAATGGAATCTTAGGAAGAGATTAGCTGTCAAAACATAATCCGTATATTAATTATCAAGCAAGCAAGATATTCTTTATCGGAAGATATTGTGGATCACATTGTCCATCCTCAAGGAAGAATAAATTTTTCAATCAAAAATCAGAAGTAACAGCATCTATGATCACTCCAAATAACTCAAATGATGAAAATAATTGTGACACCATAATTCCTGAATCAATTTCAGAAGATGAACTCTTTGATGAAGACATTTGTGCCGTAATGATACCTGGATTAACCAACAATAAAGAACAACTTAACAAAGAAGAAATTATTAAAAAATATTATTATGATCTAATAATCGTATTTGAAAAGAAAAATGCAGAGAAACTCCCACCTCATCGAGAATATGATATCTCCATTGATCTCATTCCTGGAGGTCAATTATACTTTGGTCCAATATACTCTTTAACTACCACTGAATTAAAAACTTTGAAAGAGTATATTAAAGAAAATCTAAAAAAGAAATTCATTCGCAAATCTAAATCACCAGCGGGTGCACCTGTTTTATTTGTGAAAAAACATGATGGTTCTTTAAGGCTCTGTGTAGATTATCGACGCCTTAATGCTATTACAATCCGTAATAGCTATCCAATTCCGAGAATAAGTGATTTAATAGAATCGTTTAAAGATTCAAAAATATTTACTAGGTTGGATTTGCGTTCGGCTTATAACCTTGTTAGAGTTAAAGCTGGACATGAATACTTAACTGCTTTCAGGACTCCAATTGGCCATTACGAATATCTTGTAATGCCTTTTGGATTAAGAAATGCCCCTTCGGTATTTCAAAGATTTATTCAAGATGTGCTTAATGATGTCATCGGTTCTTATGTTCAAGTATATCTTGACGACATCATTATCTATTCCAAAACTATTTCAGAGCATGTAAATCATGTTCGCATTGTATTAAAATTACTTATTGATAATGGCTTATATGTAAAATTAGAAAAGTGTGACTTTCATGTTACAGAAACTACTTTTCTAGGCTTCACTGTTTCTATTAATGGTCTAACAATGGACCAAAACAAGGTCAAATCGGTCTTGGAATGGCCTACTCCAAAAAATTTAAAGGAACTTCAAAGTTTCCTTGGGCTTTGCAATTTTTATCGCAAGTTTATTAAGAACTTTGCTAAAATTATGGAACCTCTTCGCGCTCTCCTTAAAAAGGAAAATAATTTTAACTGGAACTCGGAAGCTGAAGATGCTTTCATAAAATTAAAAGCATCGTTTACAACTGGTGAGGTACTTATCTTTCCAGACTCTGAGAAAGAATTTGTTGTGGAGACCGATGCCAGCGACTTTGCTGTTGGTTGTGTACTCTCACAAATTAGTAGTACCGATAATTTATTACATCCAGTGGCCTTCCATTCTAGGTCTTTAAATAAGGCAGAAGTCAATTATACAATATATGATAAAGAGCTTCTTGCCATAATTACAGCTTTCGATGTTTGGAGGCATCATCTCGAAGGTGCTAAATATCCAGTCCAAGTAATAACCGATCATAAGAATTTACTATACTTTAAGAAGCCCCAACACTTAAATCAAAGACAAATACGTTGGAGCTTATTCCTTTCCAAATTTGATTTTCGGATTTCTTATAGGCCAGGAGCGAAAGGTGGTAAACCTGATGCATTATCCAGAAGGCCTGATTATAAAATTGAACTTCCATCTAATATTAATTCAGTTATTAAAGCTGATTCTTTTTGTTGTGCTATAAATGATAATATTCAAAGTCTTATTAAAGCACAAAATGCAGATAAATATTGCAAGGAAGTCTTATCAAAAATTCGTAATAAATCGAACGAAATTAAAAGTTCATTATTTAGCCTCGTCGATGGCGTTTTACATTTTCAAAAACGCATCATAGTACCATCCTCTCTCAAGGCAAGAATTTTAAAAACTTTTCATGACGCACCAATTAGTGGACACTAGGGGGTAGATAGGACCTATGAAAAATTAAAAAGGTACTACTGGTGGCCCAACATGAAAAAAGATATCTATAATTATGTTATATCGTGCGATACCTGTTGTCGAAGCAAAACGCGCAGGCATAAACCCTATGGTAAAATACAGCCGCTTCCCATTCCTATAAAACCCTGGGAAATTATAGGGGTCGACTATATCGTCTACCTGCCAACTTCGTAAGGTTGCACTTGTATAATGGTTGTGTCTGATCATTTAACTAAAATGATCCATCTTGTGCCTTGTTCTGATGTCCCAACTGCCGATCTTACTGCTAAGCTCCTTCTATATAATGTTTTTCGATACCATGGTTTTCCTAAAATCATAGTATCTGATCATGGTTCTCAGTTCTCCTCTGAATTTTGGACTTCCCTCTGCTCTGCAATCCATGCTAAACCAAGTCTAGCTACTGCCCATCATCAACAGTCAAATGGCCAAGTCGAACGTACTAACTCTGTCGTTGAACAATATCTCCGTTGCTATTGCTCCACTGCTCAAAGTGAATGGTGCCTTTACCTTCCACTTTGTGAATTTGCTTATAATAATTCAATACATAAATCCATTGGAAAATCTCCTTTCATGGCAAACTATGGCTTTCACCCAAATTGCACTATAGACTCTCCTCCAGAACTCCTCCAAGACAATACCTCGATTTTATCCAGGGACTGGTCTTCTCACTTTGATGCTCTTCGCCAACATTTAATAAAAGCAAAAGAAGACTTTAAAAAATATGATGATAAACGAACTTCCATTGGACCCGATCTTCAAGTAAACGACAAGGTTTGGCTCAAACGGTACTATTTCACAAACGAACCTGCCAAAAAACTTGCCTCACAATACTTAGGGCCTTTTAAAATTATCGAAAAGAGGGAAAGAATGAACTACCGTTTGGAGTTACCAGAAAAACTTCATCTCCATCCGGTATTTCATATCTCACAATTGGAGCCTTATACAGAGCGGAATAAAGAATTGAAAGAGCCATCATCTTAAAAGGAGCAATGTAAGAATCTATAATTATTTTTAAATAAAATAATTATATTTTCTTAGTTAAAGTTATAATTATAACTTTATTTAATTATATAATATTTATTCATTTAAATATTATTTATAATTTATTTAACTCCATATTAAATATTCATTAATTTAATACAACAAAATTTATTTAATTAATTATTATTTATACATTTATTAATAATTATAGTTTATTTAATTATACATTTAATTATTAAATTTATTAGTTTTAGTTTATTTATTTAATTAAATTGTAAACAAATGTATTATGTATTCTAATATGTATTTTAATAATGTATTCTGTATTTTGTTTATTAATATCATTATGTTATTTTCCTTATTTGTAAATTTATAATTTTATGATCGAAATATCTTTTATTATTTTATTCTTTTATTTTCGATCAATTACATTAGATTAACGAATCGGTTAATTAGGGTTTTTCCCAATTACTTCTTAAAAGTAATTGGTTTTACCTAATTGATACGATGATCGATATGGATAGAATATCGATCAAAAATCTTATCTAGGTTTTTCTCTCTAATCTTTTCTTAGATAAGAGATTTGTTAAGATTAGAAAACATTTTTTAATTTAACCTTATTTTTCAAAAAAGTATAAATAAGGCTCTTGAATTCTCTTTGAGAAATCAAGAGTTATTATTATAACAATTATAATATAGTAATAACATTAACAAATATTTTATATTTCTATTTTAATAAAGCAAGTTTTAATAAAACAAATTTAAAAAATAAAATAAAATAAAATAATCTTTTTCCTTTGTCAATTCTGTGTTATTAGTTTATTATAATTAGTTATAATAAACTCTTTCCTATAGAAGATAAGTATATTTATCTTTTTTGCTCTCTCAATTTAATAATAATTATTATTTAATTATTATTAAGTTGTAGTTAATAATTTAATTATAATTAATTTTATAATTAAATTATTACACATTGCAAGAAATTAGACTTATTATTACAAGTCTATATTTCTTAATCCTTAATAATTATAAAATAATTATTAAGTTTACTTAATTTTATAATTAATTAATTATTAATAATGTAACAAATTTTATTAATTTATATATTAAATTTTATTAAATACATTTCGTATTTATTTTGTATGTATTTATATATTCGTTTCTGTATCTATTTTTGTATTTTTCTTAATTTTATTCATAAGTTAATTCGGTTAAATTGTTATATTTCTCTTAATTTTATTCATAAGTTAATTCGGTTAAATTGTTATATTTTTCTTAATTTTATTCATAAGTTAATTCGGTTAAATTGTTAAAGTGTGAATTAATTTAACCGTTTAACTTACGTAATTTAGAACATCGGTTATTAAGGTTTTTCCATAAAAATGGTTTTACTTAATAATACGATAACCAATAAGTATAGATTATTGATTGAAATCTTTCTAGGTTTTTCTACTAATCTTTTCCTGGAAAGTTAAGATTAGAAAATTCTTTATTTCTTTATTTTAAAATATAAAAAGGACTCTTGAGTTTCCTTTCGAAAATCAAGAGTTATTATTATAAGAAAAATAATAATAACAATAAAATTTTATAAATTAAAATATTAATAATAATAATAAATTTTTTTTTATTTTAAAATAATTTTTATTTATTTTTTTTTTTTGGTAAAATAAAATAAATAAATAAATAAATAAATTAAATTTTCTTATAATAAACTCGATTTTTTTTAATAAAATAAATTTAAAATTTCCCAATTTTAGTTAATAATATTATTATTAAAATAAAATTGTGGATTAGAAATTGCTATAAAAGAATTTTTATTTGAATTTCTACCATTCATTGTAAGAATCTATAATTATTTTTAAATAAAATAACTATATTTTCTTAGTTAAGTTATAATAATTATAACTTTATTTAATTATATTATATTTATTCATTTAAATATTATTAATAATTTATTTAATTCAATTTTAGATATTCATTAATTTAATATAACAAAATTCAATTTAATTAATTATTATTTATACATTTATAAATAATTATAGTTTATTTAATTATACATTTAATTATTAAATTTATGTCTTAGCTTATTTATTTAATTAAATTGTAAACAAACACATTATGTATTCTATTATGTATTCTATTATATATTCTATTATATATTCTATTATATCATAGGACCTTTGCCTAAAACAAGAAACAATAATCAATATATTATTGTTACCGTCGATTATTTCACGAAATGGGTTAAGCTGAACCCACTGAGAATATAACTTCCTATGATGTAATTAAATTTTTAATTAACGTTTTTGCAAAACATGGTGTTCCTCAAGTTATTACTACCGATAATGGAGTCCAATTCACCTCTGACATGACGAAAATCTTTCTTGACCTTTACGACGTTTATGTAAAATTTGTAGCTACCTATCACCCTGAATCCAACGGTCTTACCGAAAACCGAAATAAAGAAATTGGAAAATTGCTCCGTTTATTAGGAAAATAAATCAAAATTGGGATGAAGTTCTGCTGTCTGCACTATGGGCTCTGAGAACAACTAAGAATACAACTACCGGCTATTCCAGTTTTGAACTAGTATATGGAAGAGAAGATCAACAGTCTTATGACATAGCCGTAAGAACAATAGAAAACGCTGGTAAATCTTATGACGAAATTCTTATGGAAAAATTTGTTCGACACTACAAATGGACTAGAGAAGCATGCGAAAATATAAAGAATGCAAACAAGTATTGGGCAACAAGAAGAGAAGAACAAATAAACATAAAACAAGGGAAAAGAATTAAAAGTCGGTGATCTAATCTTAGTTAGAAACTTTAGCCATACTAATTTAGAACCATATTATAATGGACCATTCAAAATTTTAAAAATTCAATTCAACACAGCAACCCTAATTGATCAGAAGACTGGAAAGCAACTAGACAAGAATGTTCATTTTAAAAATTTAGTAAAGCTTAACTCCGCTTACAGAGAAGCTTGAGTCTTCGTCGGGGCATCTTGATAAGAATGTACTAAATAATGCATTCTTAATTAAATTTATGATTTATTTCTAATACCTTATGTGTACATTATTATTTTTGTACAGTAATAAATTTTTAAAATTCAAAGATCAAAAATTAAATCAAAAATTATATTAAACTTTATATTTTTATATTAAATCTTATATCAATAGTAATATTTTTATATATTTAAAACTTATATTAGCAATATTAATAATAAATCTTATTTTTTTTTATTTTTATATTAATAATGAAAATTTGTATTAATAATATTTTTATATTGATAATTAAAATTTATATACTATATTTTTAACTTTTATTATAAAATTTTATATCAAAATAATTTATTTTATATGAAAAATATTTAATTTTATTAAAAACTTTTATATTAGAATAGTATTTTTATGTTTATTTTAAAAAATTGTAATAATAATTATAGCCAATTAAATATATTCTTATTAGTAATATTTTAGATAGATTTTTCTAGAAAAAAAAATTTTATTAATATTATAAATGTATTTTATCTATATTATTATAATTAAAATTTTACATAATTGATTATAAAAATCAATTTAAATTCAATAATTTTTATAAAAAAAAAAAAATAAAATGCAATAATATAAAACTTAGTGGCAAGAACAACTTTTATACCTTAAGAAAAAGTATAAATAGTTGTAAATTTTGCTACTAATTTTTAAAAAAATCATCAATTAATGAATTAACAAAAATTAAATAAATAAAATAAATTAATTAATAAAATAAATAAATAAATAAAATTTGTGTATTCATTATTTTTTTCTATTTAATTTCTTTAAACCTTAACAATGTATATCATAAAAAGTAAGTTTACTGCTAACTAAAACAACGAAAAATAGATAAATATCTTAAGATAGATTGAAATCTTTCTATTAGAGTTGTACTTTAAAAAACTTTTAATATCTATAATAAATAATTCTAGTTCTATCTTTAATAATATAATACAGCACTATTCACTCAACTCGTTAATATTAGACTGGGTTTATACTAAGAATATATAATTTGGTAATTAAATTATTTATTTCTGTTTTTTCTTTTTTTCTTTTTTTTTTTTTTTTTTTAAATATAAAAAAATTTTTATTAACACAAATTACATTAATAGTAACGTTGATGCGTTACATATTCAATTATATGAATTATTTATACATAATAATAATTTCTATAATTGGATGCCTATTTAATTAATATAATATTAACTTACAAATCAATTATTTATAAAAACTATCTAATTAAAAATAATGTTAATTAAATAAAGAAATTAATAATAATTAATTAAAATTAAAAAGAATTAGGATAGTAGCTTATAATAAATAAAATAATATCGAATTATTAATATATAATTATTTCACAATAAATATATATTGATAATTCGATACTTAAATACACATATACACATAATAACTTTACAAAGAACGTAATGAATATAATGAATGAATTTAATAATTCTTCTTTTATACTTTGTATGTTACATTTAATAGTAATATATTTTAATCATAATAAGAATAAATTTATAATATAAAAAATAATTATAATTATTCATTATTAATAACATAAATAAAATAAAACCGAGGTATTAGGGTAGATATGAAAAATATTATTAAAAATAATAATAATTCAAAATATTTAATTATCTATTCTAAACTATTTTAAATTACTTATTTAAACTTAAGAAAATATTAAAAGAATAATATAAAAAAATAAAGTTGTAAGAAAAAGAGGGAGAACTAAAGTATTGGATTGCAGGTTTAAACCTTGCAGTTATCGCTTCATTATTAAAAGGGTTGTTAGCTCAGAGGTAGAGTAATTGATTACAAATGAATTAGCTTTCGGTTCATTTTCAAAATGTTCTTTCTTCTTTTTTCTTTATTTTAATTTTTATTTCATATTATTTATTTATTTATTTATTTATTTATTTATTTATTTATATTTTATTTATTTATTTATTTATTTATATTTTATTTATTTATTTATTTATATTTTATTTATTTATTTATTTATTTATATTTTATTTATTTATTTATTTATTTATATTTTATTTATTTATTTATTTATTTATTTATTAATTACTCTTTCTTCATTTTTTTTATTATTTTTTTTTTTATATAAACTACCTTTTCTCTTTTTTTTTATTTTCTTTTTTTATTATTTTTATTCTACTTTTACTTTTATTTTTTGGATATTAATTCTTTTTCTTATTTTTTTTTTTTTTTTTTTTTTTTTTCGAGATAAGATTAATAGTTTAAAATTAATTTTATTTACAATCTAATCCTTGAATTATATTGATAAAAAAAAAAAAGTAACAATATAAATAAAAATTATTTTTATTTAAGATTAATAGTTTAAAATTAATTTTATTTACAATCTAATCCTTGAATTAATTTAATTCCAAAAAAAAAAGTCCTTTTAAATTATATTTGGTAATAATAAATATTAATTTTTTAAATAATTTTAAATATTAGAATAATAAGTAAATTAATTAAAAAAAATTTCATTTATTCACATTAATATTTTAATAATAATAATAAACGTCAAAGTTTTGAGATAATTTGGTATTAACGAATAGGTCAAGATGCCAAATTATAGTAATTAATTAAAAATTTAAATTTACTATTATTAAAACCTATTGTTATTGGTAAATTTTATAAATAAGTTTTTTTATTTTAAAATATAAATTTTATTTAATCTTAATAATATTTTATTTCATTATTATTTTAAATAATTATTACTATAATTTAAATTACAATAATCCTATAAAGGATTAATCAAAAGATTTAAATATATATTTATATAAAGTAATTAATTATTAAAATATTAATTATTAATATGAATATGTAATAGTATTAATATAAGTTTGATATTAATAATATAAAATAAGATAATAATATAAATATTTAATATAATAAAATATAAGAATCTAATATAACTAAATATTATATTTTATAATTAAAATATAATATGTAAAGATTTTGATAATAAATTAATATGAAATTTAATTTAATATGACAATCACGTGTTTACATTATTTAATATAATTATTTAATATATATTAATTTCAATATGTTAATAATATTTAGTCAATATGTTGGCCTAGACTAATTCCTAAATATTTTAATAAAGTTAATTTAATAATAATTATTATATATTATTATTTATTAACATTGAAATTCGAATAACTGAATTGTTGAAATTGAAATTGAATTGAAATTCAGTTATTATCTTAACAATAAAAAACAAACAAAAATAAACAAAAAAAATGAGTAAGAAAAATTTCCCCAAGATGATAAATAACAAAATTATTAAATTAAAATAAATAATAAAGAACAAATTCTTGTCTAACTTAACCCAAAAATTAATCCATTCTAAAAAAAAATTAAATCCATATTAAAGAAAATTTAATTAAATAAAAATAATTAAAATAAAATAATAATAAATTAATTAATCATTAATAATTTTAATTAAAAAATGTTGAAATATAAAGTTTATTTTAGTTAATTATTTTATTTAATAATTTATTTTATAATATTTTATAATTTATGTTACAATATTTATGTAGATTACATACTAGAATATGTACCAAATAATGTATTAGAATAATGTACTGCTCATGTAGATTATAACATGTAATTTTATAATTATTAAAAAAAGAGACGAGTTTAATAAATAAATAAATAAATAAACAAAATCTAAATTACATTTACAAACAAAAGATTAAGAGTCTCATTAGACTCCACTAATAAAAAATATTTTTTTAATTTATACTTACACATTTCTGTCCTAAATTTAAAATTTATATTTTTAAATTCTAAAAATTAAAAAATTATTTTTTTAAATTTCGAAATCATTTTTTTATTTTTTTAATTTAAAATTTAATTTCAAAATTTTTTTAAATTATTTTTAAATTATTTTTTTTATTATTATTAAAATCTATTAAAATGAGTCAAGACGAACATACCTCCATTCTCATCACCAGAGAAGACAGAGATAGTTTTCGAGAATGGTTTAGTAATTTATATCTTATACTAAGAAGACATAATCTTCAAGATTTCATCTTAGAAGAACAAGTTAAAAAAATCCCAGTCAGCAAAATTGATAAAAATGAATTAAACCATTATTTAAAACTCCCAACACTAGAACACGTAGTCTATGATAAATCTGTCGATAAAGGTCTTCTCGACAGAGATAATGCAGCAAAAAATTATATATTCAATAGTATGGGAAGAGATTTTCGAAAAACTATTGATGCAATAAATAGCACCGCTTTTGAAATGTTTTCTGTCATAAAAAAATCCTTAAGGGTTTCAGACGAGGAAATGATAAAATCATTGGAAAACGAATTAGATAACCTAACCTTTAATGAAAAAGAAAATTCAATGTCAATGTTCATCTCAAACCTTAATCGTATATACGATGAACTTGAAAGTCTGAAGAAACCAAAGACAGACGAAGAGAAATTCAAATTATTATACGTAATATTAGATAACTACAATCGAGAAATTATTTATTATTCCAAAATGTTAGATTACAAAGACGACTGGAACAAAACATGTAATGAAGTAATTAAAGCCCACATTGAATTAGAAGAACTATATAAAGACAAAAGATATAGAAAAAAAGCCCAAATAAACAACATCCAAAGAAAAAGAAACAGACCAAAATGTTCTATTTGCCACAGATATGGCCACAAAGCTGAGTATTGCAAGTTCAATAAAAATAAGAAAAACTCAAGAAACAATAATAATAGAAAAAATAATAAAAATGATAATAATAACAACAAAAATCAAGAAAAATCTACGGGTCAGTCAAACTTTATGGCTACTGAAGAAGAACAAGAAGATGATGACTACCTCAAATACATCAATTTTGCTATAAATACTCCAAAAACAATATAAACAAATCAGAATCCAGCTGTGTCGTCAAAGAAAAAACAAATAATGATAAAATTAATAATAACAAAAATAATAATAAATGTAATAATAATAAATGTAATTATAATAACAAAAAGAAGAATATTAACAAAGGTAAAAATGAGAATAACAACCCAATTCCGAGGCATGGTCTGAAATATTTTGAAATAGAAGATAAAGAACAAAATAAAAATAAAATATCAACCTGGACACTCGATTCAGGAGCGTCATACAATATGACGTATGACATTAAATCTCTTACTAATGTTGAAGAACATGAGGAGGTATTAACTTATGCTGATGGGAGGCCGTATCGTATCTAAATATAAGGGAACTTATATTGGATACATCAATGATAATAAAATAATTTTAAAAGATGTCTTATATATTCCATCTTTTAAACGCAACCTATTGTCCATTTATTCTTTATGCAAAGATAACTATAAAATTATGTTTTATAATTATGAAAATGAGAATAAAGTTATAATTTACAATAAAAAAGGCAATAGGATATGTACCTCCGCAGCAATTGAGTTTACTAAAACTTATTAAATCTATTTCCTTAAAGAAAAATTAAATGTAAATTCTCTCCCTACATCATTCAGTATTGAAGAAACTGATGATGACAAAATATTAAAACTTTGGCATCGTCGTATGGGGCATTTTAATATTGCTATTATTAAAGACCGGTTACCAAATATTAACTTAAAGGAAAAATGCATGATATGTGTTGAATCCAAAATTAAAAACTTCCTCTATTACTTGTCTAAAAATAAAACTACTGAACCTTTTGAAATGGTTCATATGGACACCGTTTTAAACTCTGACAAATCCATATATGGAAATAAATATTTTTTCACTATTATGGATGATTATACTCGTTTCGGATGGACTTTCTTCCTAAAATCTAAGGCTGAGGTTTTCCCTACTTTCCTTAAATGGTATAACAAAGTTAAAAATATTTTTAATAAAAACATAAAGTATCTTAAAACTGATAACGGAACTGAATACTCAAATTCTCTTTTTGACAATTTTTGTGACCAAAACGGGATCGTTCATTTATATTCTATTCCTTACAACCCACAACAAAATGGTAAATCAGAACGATTCCAACAAACCTTTATTCATTGTGCGAGAGCACTTCTAAATGACTCAAAACTACATTATTCATTCTGGGAAGATGCTGTATCTACAGCTAACTACATTCACAACCGACTCCCTCATAAAGGAATAGATAATAAAATTCCTTATGAAGTTCTATTTAATAAAAAAGTCGACTTTAACAAATTTAAAGTGTTCGGTTGTCAAGTCTTCTTCTATGTCCCCAAACACCTCCGTAAGAAGTTTGAAAACTCCTCCTCTCCTGGAATCTTTATTGGATATGATAGAAATCCCACCGCCTACAGAATATACGATACTCAACATAATAAAATTATTTTATCTCGTGCTGTTGAATTCTTCGAAGACATGCCTGTAAAGTCCATTTGTCCGTCCTCTCCTCCTGATATTATCGATTTTTCCCCTTATTATGAAAACGGAGGGAGCGATAGTAATACTGACAAGAACACTAAAGTTAGTTTTCAAAATAATGAAAATGATAATAACAGTATTGACGAAAATAATAACGTAAACTTCAATAGTAATAATTCGGACAGAAATAAAACTAATAGTAATACTAATACTACCAATACTGATAATAATATGCAAACAAAACCCACTTTAGTAGTTCCTTCAAATGATAACAATTTAAATAATTTATCTCACACAAACCAATTAAATAATGTCTATCAAAATTATAATATTTATGATCCAAATAAATTCTTCAATAATTATTACCATGAATCACAAAAACCTTTTAATTTAAATAATTTATATAGTTATTACAACCCTTTTAACTATTACAACAATTTTAATTTTCCTCTTAACTATTACAATCCTAACGGTTATAATCCTCACATTTGGCAAAATCCAAACTTACAAAATTTACAAGATTTTCAAAATTATAATAATACTATTCAAAATGGAAATTATAATCTAATTCAAAATAAAATTAATTCTTCACAAAATGAAAATAATTTAAATAATTTAAATAGTAATTTAGTTCAAAATAACAATTTAAATAATAAATTAAACAATTTAAATTTTAATTCATCTAATCTAAATCCATCTGAAAATCTAAGCATTCATGATCCAAATGTAAGAAATGAGCATGTAAGTAACCATGATAATAAAAATAACTCTTCCTTTAATATTAATAACAATAGAATTGAAATAAACAATAAATTACTTTTTAACTCTGACCAAAATTCAATGATTTCGGAAAATAAACAAAATCAAAATGAAAATCAAAACTCTCAAAATTTTGAAGAAATGTTGACAATGTATACTACAATAAATGATGAAAATAACATAGATTCATCTTCCAATTCAAATCAAAATACAGAACAAGAAAATATAAATGAAAATGTAATTTCAAACTTTGATAATCAAAATGAAAATAAAGAAAATTCATCAGAAAAAGATAAACAAATGATGATTGAAGAAGAAATCGATTATGATAAAATGGAAGAAGAAGAAAATAATGAAAATGATAAAATAGAAAATGAAAGAAATGTTGAAAATAGTAAAATAGAAAATAAAGGGAATATTGATTATGATGAAATATAAAATGAAAGAAATGTTGAAAATAGTAAAATAGAAAATAAAGAGAATATTGATTATGATCAAATTGAAAATGAAAAAATTGAAGAAAATAATCATTCTGAAACAATTTCAAATAAAAATATAAACAATAGTTTCAAAAATTTTGATCCAAATAAAGTTACCTTTAAAAATAATCCAGTTAGTATAAATGAAAAAGAAACTACAGGAAACAAAGTTAGAATATCTAAAAGAAAAAATAAACATTCAGGTTCAAATTATATTGAAAGTGACTCAGATACTACAGAAACAGAAATTGAAGATTCAGCTTATTATGAACCAAAGAAAATTGAAATTAAAAATAAAGTAATTAAGGAATCAGTTGAAACAATAAGAAAACCTTATTCTACAAAGTATCATGTAAGCACAAATGAAAGAAAATTTAAAAGAACACAGAACAAAAACTTTAATTTTAATAAGAAAGAGAAAGGAAAAGTAAATAATATATTAATTAGATATGCTGGAAAGAAACATAGATATAAACATAATAAAGGTAAAGAAAAGAAATTTAGAGACAATGAATACGTAAGTATTTTAAATGATACAAATGATACAAATGACCAAAATAATTCAAATGACTCAGAAAATTCAAATAATCCAAATGTTTCAACAAATTCAAATGAACAACCAACTGCAAGTTCTGTCGAAAAACCTAAAAAACCAGTAAGTTATAAAGATATTTTTAATAAAACCGACAAAAAAGAATGGTTAGAAGCAGTAAATAATGAATTAAATAGTATGAAAGAGTTAAATGTTTATACAAATATAAAATCAATTCCAGAAGGTAAAAATGTAATTACACCAAAATGGGTTTTTAAGTATAAGTATGATTTAAATGGAAACATTATTAAAAGAAAAGCACGCCTTGTAGCACGTGGCTTCACTCAAAAGGAAGGTATAGATTTTAAAGAAACTTATTCACCTACATTAAAACAAAATTCATTAAGAGTTATTACATCACTAGCTACACATTACAACTACAATATACACCAATTAGATATAAAAACAGCCTACTTGAATGCAGACCTTGAAGAAGATATATATATGAAAATACCTGATGGTTATAAGAAAAATAATATGGGCTATTGGAAATTGAATAAAGCCTTGTATGGTCTGAGACAAAGTGGACGCGCATGGAATGAAAAACTAAACAACACCTTATTAAAACTAAATTTCAGACGTTTAATAAGCGAACCATGTATCTATGTAAGGAGAAATAAAGAAAATAAAATAGTATGTATTCTTGGAGTATATGTAGATGACATTTTGTTAACAGGTGAAGAAAATGAGATAATAAAGACTAAGAAACAATTAAATGAAAATTTCAAGTTAACTGATTTAGGTTACGCAAGTTATATCATTGGTATAAAATTCGAAAAATGTCAAGATGGTTACCTATTACATCAATGCAAATATTTAAAAGATATATTAGAAAGATTTAATATGAAAGATTGTAAACCCGTATCAACGCCTAAGCCAACTACAAATGAAAAATTAAGAAAAATACCATTCAACATAACAAAATACCAACAAGTCATAGGTAGTTTTTTATATTTAGCTGTAAGTACTCGACCTGATATTATGTTTTCGGTATCAAAGGCATCTAGAAAAGCAAAAGATCCAAATTTGGAAGATTGGGATAATGTTAAACGTATTATGAAGTATCTAAAAGGTAATCCAAATTATGGTATTAAATTTACTAAGAATAATGACTTAAGTATATATGTAGATGCTGACTATGGAGGTGATATAGATACCTGAAGATCTACCACTGGTTATGTTGCGAAAATTGGAAATGGAACTACAAGCTGGTTTTCGAAATTGCAACCATGTATTGCCTTATCTACTGCTGAAAGTGAGTATTATGCCATTGTTGAATGCGCTAAGGAAGTTTTATGGTATAAGAATTTATTCAGTGAATTAGGAATAAAATTAAAAGATTTAGCTATTAATGTTGATAATCAGGCTGCTATTTATAATTGCAAAAATGAAACTATAAATCCTAAGTCTAAACATATCCAGTTAAAGTATCATAAAATTAGAGAGTTAGTTAATAGTAAAATATTGGATGTACAATATATAAGATCACAGATGAATCTAGCAGACGGATTTACAAAATATTTAAGTGGACCATCTATGACCAAGTTCAGAAATAATGTTCTTTCAAAGTTTAACCAAAATTAAACTTTAGGAGGGATGTTGAAATATAAAGTTTATTTTAGTTAATTATTTTATTTAATAATTTATTTTATAATATTTTATAATTTATGTTACAATATTTATGTAGATTACATACTAGAATATGTACCAAATAATGTATTAGAATAATGTACTGCTCATGTAGATTATAACATGTAATTTTATAACTATTAAAAAAAGAGACGAGTTTAATAAATAAATAAATAAATAAACAAAATCTAAATTACATTTACAAACAAAAAAAACTAAAATAAATTAATAAATAATATTTTTCTAAAACTACAAATAAACAAAATAATAAACAAATTTAATAAATTATAAATAACAAATAAACAAACTTATAAATATCTCAAAATTAAAATTAAATAGTTAAATAATTAAGTTACTTTTATTTAAAATAATGATTATTTTATTTATTTTATAACTCAACTTTTATAAACAAATTGTAATTAAAATAACATTTTAAAACTCATCTTTATTAATATTTTAATTGTAAATATTGTTTAATTTAATATTAAATTATTCTTTTTTTCTCTTTTATTAATTTTATTATTTTTAATGTAAATAGTTTAAAATCAAAGAAAAATATAAAAACATGTAAATATTTCTTATAAATTATTCTTTATTATTAATTATTTAATAAATTATTATAGATATTTTATTAGTTTTAATAATCAAAAAGTATGTTTATTAATTATTTAATAAATTATTATAGATATTTTATTAGTTTTAATAATCAAAAAGTATGTTTATTAATTATTTAATAAATTATTATAGATATTTTATTAGTTTTAATAATCAAAAAGTATGATTATTAATTATTTAATAAATTATTATATATATTTTATTAGTTATTAATAATCAATATTATTATTAAAATTTAAAATAAATTAGTATAAATAATAAATATTTCATTTTATTATTTTATTAGTTTTAACAATTATTTTATTAATTTAAACAAAATTAATTATTAAATAAATAAAGATTAATATTAAAATAAAAATAAATTTTCTTAATAAAACATTTTTGTGTTTAATAATAAAACATATTTATTTTTTTTTAAATTTCTTAAATCTATTTTATTCAGTATTTATCCTCTTATTCACTTCTACAAAATTTAATTTTTGTAGATTAAGAATATCAGGTATAAATAAAAAATGATACGGGCTGGGGTTGAAACACTAAAATATTCAAAACAAAAAATAAATATTAACACATAACTATAAAAATAAATTTGGAAACAAAAAAAAAAAATTAAATTTTAAAATATTCTTTATTTAAATTTAAATTTAAAATTATTTGTTCCCAAGTATTAAAAAGAAAGAAATTTATTCTTCTTTTTATACTTTTATTTTAATACATTTTATTTATTATTAATATATTCTTTATAAAAAAACTATTATAACTATTTTATTTTAATTTTTAACTATTATTTTAAATTATTTTTTTTTTTTAAAAAAAAAATAACATTTATTAAATTAAAATATAAAAATTAATTTAGAGATTGTATCACGAAGGGCATTCCGGGCGGTAGCTTCTTCTTGATATTGTTTTTCAGAGAGAGAATTATACAGAATTGATATTTTCTGTATTTTAGATCATTTTTATTATTGGAATTCTTCTGTATTTTAGATCATTTTTATTATTGGAATTCTTCTGTATTTTAGATCATTTTTATTATTGGAATTCTTCTGTATTTTAGTTCATTTTTATTTTAATAAAGATTTAATTTATTTTTGATTTTTGTTTTATTTTTAGTTTATTTCAAAGGTTTAGAAAATAATATACAGAAACTTATAATTCTGTATTTTATATCAAATATTTATTGAAATAGGTTTTTATTATTCTTAATATAAAAATAAGAATTAGTAATGATTTAAATATTATATAATTTTTAATAAGAATATTTAGTAATAATTTTTATTATATTTAATATTAATAAAATATTTAATAATTATTTTTATTAGATTTGATATTAATAAAAGATTTTAATAAGAATATTTAATAATAATTTTTATTATATTTAATATTAATAAAAGAATTTATAAGAATATTTAATAATAATTTTTATTATATTTGATATTAATAAAAGATTTTAATAAGAATATTTAATAATAATTTTATTTTATTATTATTAAGAGTATTTAATAGGAAATACAAGGTATTTAGTGACACCCCGTATCAAAAAATGATAAGAAATTATTAAATAACTTACTTTAGTTTATTAATAACTCTTTATCAAAGTTATAAATTTTAAGATAATTAAAATATGTTTTATTACAAAACTTTTAAAATTGATTTATTAGAAACACTGAAGTTATTTTAATACATAAATTTTATTTAATTTTTAAATATTAATTTTTATTAAGTTTTAAATTTATAATATTAAATAAATACTTTTAAATTTAAATAAAGATAAAATAAGTATTTATTGAACAAGTTTTGATAAACAAAAATGTTAACAAAAATGTTGTTCTTTTAAATAAGAATTATTACATGTTTTTATAATTTTCGTTAAGATTAAACTATATAATTAACTATCTAATTTAATTACTATGTTATATCTTTTAGAAATATTAAAAAAGAAAAAGTATTACTATTTTAATTCTATTTAAAGTCTTATTTTCTATTTTTAAAAAAAGAATTAGTTTTAAGTCTTTAAAATAAACTAACTATTTACTAATTATATCAAATAATAACAAATATTTATATAATAAAATATATTTTACATAATAAAATTATTTAAATTTAGTTTCTATATTAATTATTTAAATTTACATTGTTCTTTTATTAATCTTAAAATTT
>JACVTC010000023.1:1512500-1652696 GCA_016946835.1 Neocallimastix lanati (nom. inval.) | reverse complement strand
CATAAGTAAAAGTAATGAAGTAGCCGAAGAAGACTTAGCAATGGTTGATGCAAGTGTTGACGGAGTAATAGGAAAACTTTTAATTGATTCTTGTAGTAACCTAAGCATCGTTACTAAGCAGTATTTTGATAAATTACCTGGTGAATATGAAACAGTTGGAAAAAGTCGTGGAAGAATCCAACTAGAAACACAAGATGAAGAATACTCGGAAGGAATTATTGTTCGATTACCAGTAAAAATTAATAATTATGAATTTAATGCGGACTTTAGAATTATTGAGAAAGAAGACTCATTTTATGATATGTTAATAAACTTTAAAACTCAAATCGATCATTGTTTATTTATTCATCCAACCTTAAACAGTCTATGTAAACTTTTGTCAGAAAGTGAATACGAAGAAATAGCTAAAATAAATAATCAATATTATGATGAAGAAAGTATAATCTGCACTATTAGAAAAGTTAAAGAAACGAATAATGAAAAGGAAATTATAAAGGAATTAACTCCAATGGAATTTATTGAGAGTGATGAATTTTTAAGTACCTTAAATAAAGATTATAAAGAACAAATTATTAAAATTCTCAAAGAAATGATTGACATAGTTGCCACTTCAACAGAAGAACTAACTCCTTCTAAACTTTCACCACATAAGATCCGTTTGAAAGCAAATTCAAAGCCAGTAAAATTAAGAAGTTATAGGTTAACTAAATTAAAATCAGATATCTTAAAAGAAGAACTTACAAAACTTATTAAGAAAGGATTGATAGAACCATCCTGTTCAGAATGGTCATCTCCAGTAGTACTTATTCTAAAACACAATGGAAAGTGGCGCTTGTGCATTGACTACCGAAAAGTCAATGATATGACAGAAAAAGATTCTTATTCAGTTCCATATATAGATGAAATTTTTGATAGTCTCGGAGGAGCTAAAATATTTACAACTCTTGATTTATTTTCTGGTTTTCACCAAATCTTAATGGATGAAGAAAGCGTTGAAGTAACCACTTTCACTACTAAGTTTGGAAATTATCAATTTAAGGTTATGCCTTTTGGACTTACTGGAGCTCCCTCAACCTTCCAAAGAGAAATGAATAAAATTTTATTCCCTTTTATTGGTGAATTTGTTTATGTATTTATTGATGATGTTTTGATCTATTCAAAAAGTATCGAAGAACATTTAATTCATATTAAGCAAGTATTAGAAGTATTTAAAGAAAACAAGTTAAAAATTAATATTGAAAAGTGCCATTTTCTTCAAACTGAAGTTGATGTATTAGGTCACAAACTTACTACTAAAGGATTAAGTCCCATGGAAAGTAAAATAACAGCTATTAAGAAGTGGGAAGCCCCTTCATCAATTCATGAATTAAGATCATTTCTAGGAGCAATAGGGTATTATCGTGACTTTATCCCTAAATATGCTCAAATTACCTCACCTTTATGTAAATTATTGAAAAAGAATACTAAATATGAATGGAATAAAGAACAACAAGAAAGCTTTGAACTCCTAAAAGAAAAATTAATCAATGCACCTATTTTAAAATTTCCGTCATTTGACAAACCTTTTATCATTAGAACTGATGCTTCGTATAATGGAATTGGTGGAGTTCTTTTACAAAAAGAAGAAGAAACCGGTAAGGAGCATCCAATACATTTTATAAGTAGAAGTTTGAAGAAAGCTGAAAAGAATTATGGTATCACAGATTTGGAAGGAACCGCTTTGTTTTACTGTATGACTAAATTTAAATCTTATATTGAAGGAAATCCATTACCTACAACTATTTACACAGATCATAAACCATTAGTTGGTTTATTTAAGAATAAAGAACCTTTGAATGCAAGGCAAACAAGATGGTGTCTAACCGCTAGTATGCTTGGAATTAATATAAAATATGAATCAGGCAAAAAGAATGTGTTAGCTGATGCTCTTTCAAGAATGAAAAGTAAGGAAGAGAGAAAGATATTATTAACAAAAATTACTAATGGAAATAATGAAGAATTATTATCTAAAGTTATAAAGGAATTTATTAATGAAAAGTTTACTGTTATTGATGGTGAAGATTACTTTATCGACAATGGAAATTATAGAAAATTAATAACGGATGAAAATGAAAAATTTAAATTAATTTTAGAAGCTCATAATATTGGCCACGAAGGATATTACAAAACATATCAAAGACTTAAGAAAAACTTTTATTGGAATCATATGATTAAAGATATCAAAAGAATTGTTAGTAATTGTGAAAAATGCCAGTTAAATCGTCCTCAACCATATCCAGAACCAACCGAAAACCATCCAACTAAAGTAGAGGGTCCCTTTGTGCATTTAGGATTAGATATTATAGGACCGTTACCAAAAACAAGAAATAATAATAAATATATTATAGTAACTGTTGATTACTTTACCAAATGGGTTGAAGCCGAACCCACTGAAAACATAACTTCCTCTGATATAATTAAATTTTTAATAAACGTTTTTGCAAGACATGGTGTACCTCAAGTTATTACTACTGATAATGGAGTCCAATTCACTTCTGACATGACTAAAATCTTTCTTGATCTTTATGATGTATATGTTAAATTTGTAGCTACTTACCACCCTGAATCAAATGGCCTTACTGAAAATCGAAATAAAGAAATTGGAAAATTACTCCGTTTATTAGGAAGGAAAAATCAAGATTGGGATGAAGTTTTACCTTCTGCTTTATGGGCACTTCGAACTACCAAAAATACAGCTACTGGACATTCTAGTTTTGAATTAGTATATGGAAGAGAAGACCAACAGCCTTATGATATAGCCATAAGAACAATTGAAAATGCAGGTAAATCATATGATGAAATTTTAATGGAAAAATTTGTTCGTCATTATCAATGGACTAGAGAAGCATGCGAAAATGTGAAGAATGCTAACAAGTATTGGGCAACAAGACGAGAAGAACAAATAAGTATGAAAAAAGGAAAAGAATTAAAGGCTGGTGATCTTGTTCTTGTTAGAAACTTTAGCCGCACTAAGCTAGAACCATATTACAATGGACTATTTAAAATTTTAAAAATTCAATTCAACACGGCAACCCTAATCGATCAGAAGACTGGAAAGCAACTCGATAGGAATGTTCACTTTAAAAATTTAGTAAAGTTTAACTCCGCTTACAGAGAAGCTTGAGTCTTCGTCGGGGCATCTTGATAAGAATGTACTAAATAATGCATTCTTAATTAAATCTACGATTTATTTCTAATACATTATGTGTACATTATTATTTTTGTACTTTAATAAATTTTTAAATCCAAAGATCAAAAATTAAATCAAAAATTATATTAAACTTTATATTTTTATATTAAATCTTATATTAATAGTAATATTTTTATTTTTTTAAAACTTATATTAGCAATATTAATAATAAATCTTATTTTTTTTATATTAATAATGAAAATTTATATTAATAATATTTTTATATATTGATAATTAAAAATTTATATATTATATTTTAACTTTTTATTATAAAATTTTATATCGAAATGTTTTATTTTATATTGAAAAATATTTTATTTTATTAAAAACCTTTATATTAGAATAGTATTTTTATTTTTATTTGAATATTTTAACAGATTGTAATAAAAATTATAGCCAATTAAATAAATTCTTATTAGTAATATTTTAGATATTTTTAAATAAATAAATAAATAAAAAAAAAAAAAAAAAAAAAAAAAAAAAAAAAATGTTTTATTAATATTATAAATGTATTTTATTTATATTGTTATAATTAAATTTTATATAATTAATTATAAAAATCAATTTAAATTTAATAGTTTTTATAAAAAAAAAAATAAATAAAATGTAATTTAGTGGCAAGAACAACTTTTATGCCTTGAAAAAAGTATAAATAGTTGTAAATTTTGCTACTAATTTTTAAATATCATCAAAAAAATAATAAATTTAATAAAATAAATTTATAAATAAAAATAATAAATAAATAAATAAAATTTGTGTTTCTTACTTTATTTTTATTTAATTCTCTAAAACCTTAACATATTTGGTAAAGAATGAATTAATAACCTTTATTTTATTATTAATAATTCTTTACTAAATTGTACTTTCCTATATTCTTCATAACCTAAACCTCATCGTAAATTTAATTTATTTTGATATAAATTAATTTTAACTTGTAAATAATGTAAATAAATTTTAATTAATTATTTTATTGTTATATTATTAAATATATGTATATTAAAATACAATTGTAAATATTAAAATTATACTTTTAAGATACTAAATTATTAAAACTATTAATTAAATATTATTATAAAAATTATTATAAAATTATTAAAATTATTAATTAAATATTATTCTAAAAATTATTATAAATTATTAATATTATAAAATTATTAAAATTATTAAATATTATTATAAAAATTTATATATTATAACTATTAAATATTATTATAAAATTATTAAGATTATTAATTAAATTTATTATTAAAAATTATTATTAAAAATTATTACTTATTATAAAAATTATTATTTAAATATTATCAAATTTATTAAGTATTATAAAAATTTTATTTTGTTTTTGAAAATAATTACAAGTATTATTTAAAATAATTAAAGATTATTAAATTTATTATATTAATCTTTAAAAACAATTTATTTAACTTAAAAATATCAAAGAAAATAGTAAAAACTATTTTCTATATATTTATTTTATAATTATTTTTAATTAAATTATATTTGAATATTATATTATTATATTTATAAAAATTAAAACAAAAATGAATTATTGATATAAAATTAATTCAATAATTCTATAAAATTACTTAAATTATAAACAATTAATTATACTTTAAATTTATAAAAAAATATAAATATTGTAACAATTTCTTAAAAATTAAATATGTGTACTTTAAATAATAAAATTTTATATTAATAAAAAAAAAAAATAAATAACTTTTAATAAAGAATTATTTTTTTTTTTATTTAAAATCAAAGCAGGGTAATACCCGTCCCCCCCTGCTTGATTTTAAATATCTAAGTGTCAACCCCGAGTCTACCAAAATTGGTGGAGATATCGGGGAAGAAGAAGAAGAAGAAGAAGAAGAAGAAGAAGAAGAAGTAGACCAAGTGGAAGAAGACCAAGAAGAAGAAGAAGAAGTAGACCAAGTGGAAGAAGACCAAGAAAAAGAAGACCAAGAAGTAGACCAAGTGGAAGAAGACCAAGAAAAAGAAGACCAAGAAGAAAACCAAGAAGAAGACCAAGAAGAAGACCAAGAAGAAAACCAAGAAGAAAACCAAGAAGAAAACCAAGAAGAAGACCAAGAAGAAGACCAAGAAGAAGACCAAGAAGAAGACCAAGAAGAAGAAGACCAAGAAGGAAATTGGAACTACTAGGACTTATTTTTTTTTTTTGGAATTATGAGAATAATTTTTTTAAATTAAATTTAATAGAATTAAATTAAATTAAATTAAATTAAAAACATAAAAAAAAAAAAAAAAAAAAAAAAAAAAAAAAAAAATTTTCACACTTTTACATTCATCATCATCAAATTTTTTTTATTGTTATCGGTTTTTGTGTTGTTGTTGTGGTTGGTGTTGTTGTTGTGATTGTTGTTGTGGTAGTAATAAAAATTAACATCAGTTTTATTTGGTCTTCGCGTGCTCCAAATAAAACTATATACTGAGTTTACTGCGTACTAAGCAGTTATAGATAATTCTATAATTGCGAGTGGTTTAATCAGGTGTTTGGAGAGGGGCCGGTTACGAACTAATCGAACCCCGATTAGATATAGCGGTAAATACTGTTGGGAAGCAGAAATTACCCTATAGATCACCCATTATACGTTCAACACGGTTTGGGTGCTCCTCCACTTGACTCAGGCAAATTCACTTAGTATACCGAAATACTAAGGTCCCTCTGCGTGGTCGGCAGTTGTAATAGATAGCGGTTTTTCAAGTTGTATTAGGTTTGTTAATTTACCTTGTTTTTAATTAAGTTTATTTGTTTTTTTTTAAGTTGTAATTATATAAACTTAATAATAATTGTAATTGTAATTGTAATTGTAAATATTGTAATAATAACCGATAACAAATAAATAAATAAATAAAAAAAAAAAAAAAAAAAAAAAAAAAAAAAAAAAAAAAAAAAAAAAAAAAAAAAAAAAAAAAAAATAATATTAATTTTTGTGTTTTTAAATATTTTTAATTGCTATATTAAAAAAAAAAATTTTTTTTGTAAATAATTGTATATATTTTTTTTTTAAGTAAAGATAAACGAAAGGGGTTATTAGCTTGAAAGAATAGTGAACACTCCAACTAGTTTATTAATTTATATTTATTCTAGTGTCCAGGAGGGGGAGTACGGGTGTATATAGCAAAATTAAATATACACTAGCCGGAAACGTCTCACTAGAGATATAAATTACTTAAATATATAATTTTAATTGTAAATAAATAAATAAATAAATAAAAATATAGCAATTAAATAATTAATAAAACAATTTTTTTTATTTTATTTTTTTTAAAAGTGTGTTTTTTTTTTTTTTAAATGAGTACAATTAATTTTAAAGATTTAAAAAAGGAACTTAAGGATATTGAAAAAATATCCAAAGAAAATTTAGATGTTAAAACTTGGAAGTCTGATTTAGAGCTTTGGATAAAGCTTGAACATGTTGAAGACTCCAAGATTATATTTTATGCCTGTGTTTTAACCTCAATTGGTGAAACCAGGAAAGTCATCCAAGAATTAATGGATGATAATAATAAAGATGATGATAGTGATGATGATGATGATGATGATGATGATAATTATAAGGATATTAATGATGAAGATGAGGATGATGATAATGAAGAAGATAAAGAAATTGATAAAAAGAATAAGGCTTATCCTTCCCTTAATAGAATTGTAAAAGCTATAGAAGAATTTTATGGCATTAGGGAGGATCAAAATAATTTATTAAGAGAGCTACGTGCTCTAAGAATTAAGAGAAATGAAAGAATCAAAGATTTTAATATTAAGTATAAAACTTTATATTTAAAATTAAATAAAAAGAAAAGAAGTCAGATAAGTGTTTTAGATTACACAGACTCCATTGAAAACAATGTTGAAGCCTGGAAACGTCTAACCTTATTTGATAACATTTCTCTGTCAAAAGCCTTTAAAATTGCTGAAAAAGCAGATAGGTTAAATTATATGGGTAGTAATCAAAGAAGACATCCTACTAACCCTTCACCTTCTGCAAATACATCTTCTTTTAGTAATAGAGTTAATTTTCATCCTCCTATTAAAAATAAATTAGAACAAAAAGTTAATATTAAACCTAAAGAAGATAATGACATAGAGGAATTAACAAGAAAAATGAGAAGTTTAACAATAAAGGCTTGTTATTTCTGTAAAGAACCAGGTCATTATCAAAACAATTGCCCAAAGTTGAGAGCAATTGTTGAGAAAAATAGGAAGGAAATTAGAAACAATAAACGTTTAAATTGAGTAATGGGATAAGAAGCTCTCCCATACTTAATAAAGCAGCTTCACTTAAATATCAAATAGAAATTAAAAATTCTCGTCTTTCTAATATTGAAGAAACTCCTGCTAATAAAAGGGTGGTTAATAAAAAGAAAGTTGATTATTTAGTAGGAGCATCTAAACGTAAAATTTATGATGTTAATAATGATGAAGGTAGTGCAGAGAAAAGGATTCATAAGTCGTTGAAGGAGAATCCTAAACCTATAATAACTCCTGCATTACGGAAACAGAAAGAACGAGAAATAAAAGAAAATAATATAAGTAATAAAATTGTTAAACAAATTAAACCATCTATTCTAGCTCAACCACGAATTGAAAAAGAAAAAGAGATTGAAAGACAAATTCGTGATAATGAAAGAGCTAGTAATAGTAATACTAATTATAGTAATAATCATAGTAATGATAATAGTAATGATAATATTAATAATAATTCATTAGTGAATGATGAAGTTATTATAAATAATGTAAATAATGATAAAAGAAAGAATAAAAATTTAATGAAAGAAAATAATGATAATAATAAAAGTATTGTGAAGGAGAATAATAAAGTAATTGATTTAACAAAGGTGTTAATTAGTAAAGATAAAGATACTCAAAAAGAAAATAAAAGTTCTAGAGTATCTAGGAAAATTAAGATGCAATCGGGGGAAGAAGAATATGATATTCTTAAAGATTTAAATTCTGCCCATTGCAATATTACTTTTGGACAGTTATTGGATGCTGCTCCAAAATTAAGATATAAGGTGTCACAGGGTATTAAATTGGATAGGGACCAATCTAATATCTCTGGGGTGTTGGATAATGTGTCAGCCACGACTGTGGTCGTTAATAACATAGACCACACTTATAAAAGTAAAGGTAACGAACCATGTGAAGAGGATATTGCCATGGTTGATGTTACAGTTGAAGGTGTTTCGGGGAAGGCTTTAATTGATTCATGTAGTAATTTAAGTATAATTACTCAACAATTTTTAGATAAGCTTCCGTCCGAATATGAACCTATTGATATTAGTCGTGGCAGAATTAGGTTGGCAACTAAGAATGATGATTACTCGGAAGGTTATATCATTCGGGTGCCAGTAAAGATTAATAATCTTGTATTAATGGTTAATTGTAGAATAGTAGAAAAGGAGGATCCTTTTTACGATATTCTAATTAACTTAAAAACCCAAATTGATTATAATTTGTTTATCCACCCCATTTTATATAGTTTGTGTCAAATTACTCCTGAGGGAGTAATTGACGTTATTGCACCTATTAATAATGATTATGAAGATGAAGAAAAGTTGTTGTGTATGATTAAGGCTTTGGATGAGGATTCCAAAAAGAATGATTTAAAGAAAATTGAAGGATTATCCCCAAAGCAATATATTCATCATGAAATTTTCCTAAATACTTTAAACGAAAAATATAAAGATGAAATAATTAAAATTCTGGAGGAGAACTTAGAAATAGTTGCTACTTCTTCAGAAGAATTAACACCTTCTGATCTTCCTCCACATAAGATTAATTTAATTCCTGGTGCGAAACCAGTTAAGCAAAGGTGCTATAGATTAGTTAAATTTAAGTCGGATATACTTAAGGAGGAATTAATTAAATTAATTAATAAGAAATTAATTGAACCTTCTTGTTCCGAATGGTCATCGCCAATAGTGTTAGTACCGAAGAAGAACGGTAAATGGCGATTATGTATTGATTATCGTAAGGTTAATGATTTAACAGTTAAAGATTCTTATTCATTACCTTACATTGATGAGATATTTGATAGTTTAGATGGGGCACAGATTTTTACAACAATGGATCTTTACTCTGGTTATCATCAAATTTTGATGGATGAGGAAAGCGTAGAAATTACCACCTTCACCACAAAATTTGGTAACTACCAATTCAAGGTTATGCCTTTTGGTTTAACCGGAGCCCCAGCTACATTTCAAAGGGAAATGAATAGGATTCTTTTCCCATTTATAGGAAAGTTTGTTTTTAACTTTATAGATGATATTTTAATATACTCTAAGAGTATAAAAGAACACATAAGCCACATTAGGCAAGTGTTGGAAGTATTTCGCCAACACAAATTGAAAATTAACATTGAAAAATGTGCCTTTATGCAGACTGAAGTAGAAGTCTTAGGTCATAAGGCATCAGTGAAAGGTTTAAGTCCCCAGGATAGCAAAATTAAGGCTATCAAGGAGTGGGTAGCACCTGTTGATGTTCATGAATTACGATCTTTTCTTGGAGCAGTAGGATATTATAGAAACTTTATTGATAAATATGCCCAAATCTCTGCTCCTTTATGTAAATTATTAAGAAAGAATGTTAAATATAAATGGAATAATGAACATCAACAAAGTTTTGATCTGTTAAAAGAAAAATTTATAAATGCTCCAATTTTAAAATATCCAAGTTTTAATCAAAGGTTTATAATTAGAACGGATGCTTCCTATGAAGGTATTGGAGGAGTATTACTCCAAGAAGATTTAGAAACCAAAAAGGAACATCCAGTTCATTATATAAGTAGAAGTTTAAGTAAAGCCGAGAAAAATTATGGCATTACTGACTTGGAAGGAGCTGCATTAATTTATTGTATTACTAAGTTGAAATCTTATATATTAGGAAATCCTAATAAAACAGTAGTAATAACAGATCATAAACCTTTAATCAGTTTCTTTAAAAATAAGGAACCTAATAATGCTAGGCAAGCAAGGTGGTGCTTAACTGTTAGTACCCTTGGTGTTGAAATTCAATATCAAATGGGTAAGAAAAATGTGTTAGCCGATGCATTATCTAGGATGAAGAAAAGAGATGATTCTGTGGTATTGGCAACTAAGTTAACTTCAAAGGAAGAAGAAGAGTTGCTTTCTAAAACTATTAAAGACTTTATAAATGAAAAATTTGTTACGATAGATGATGAAGATTATTTTGTTGATGGTAATGACTACCGTAAATTAATTACGGATCAAACGGAAAGAGTAAAACTTATTTTAGAAGCCCATAAGATAGGTCATGAGGGATATTATAAGACTTATCAAAGGCTTCGTAAAAGTTTTTATTGGAATAATATGGTGATGGATATTAAAAGAGTGGTGCAAAGTTGTGACAAGTGTCAGTTGAATAGGTCACAACCATATCCAGAACCTACAGAAAATATTCCAACTAAAGTAGAAGGTCCTTTTATACATTTGGGTTTAGATATTATTGGACCTTTGATTAAAACGAAGAATAATAATCAATATATTATGGTTGTGGTGGATTACTTCACCAAATGGGTTGAAGCAGAACCCACGGAAAATATAACATCACAGGATGTGATTAAGTTCTTAATTAATGTGTTTGCTCGTCATGGTGTTCCACAGGTAATAACAACTGACAATGGTGTTCAGTTCACCTCGGACATGACGAAAATATTTTTAGATCTCTATGATGTATAAGTTTATTTCCACATATCATCCTGAAAGTAATGGACTTACGGAAAACCGTAATAAAGAGATCGGAAAGTTATTGAGGTTGTTGGGTTCTAAGAATAAGGATTGGGATGAAGTTTTACCATCCGCCTTATGGGCTCTTAGAACTACCAAAAATAAGGTAACAAAACATTCAAGTTTTGAGTTGGTTTATGGTAGGGAAGATCAGCAGCCTTTTGATATTGCTGCTAGACCTACCAAGGATATTAATAAGTCATCGGATGAAGTGTTGTTAGAAAAATTTATAAATCATTACCGATGGACTTTAGAAGCAGCCGAAAATGTTAAAAATGCAAGTAAGTATTGGGCTGCTAGAAGAGAGGAAAAGAATAGTTTGAATGAAGGAAAAAGAATTAGGGAAGGTGATTTAGTTCTAGTTAGAAATTTTTCAAGAACTAAACTAGAACCTTATTTTGTTGGTCCTCTTAAAGTTATAAAAAAACAATTTAATACGGTTACCTTGGCTGATCCAAATTCTGGAATTCAAATGAATAGGAATGTTCATTTGAAGAATATAGTCAAGTATAACTCAGCTTCGATGTAGCTTGAGTTTTAGAGGGGGCATCATGGTAAAGAATGAATTAATAACCTTTATTTTATTATTAATAATTCTTTACTAAATTGTACTTTCCTATATTCTTCATAACCTAAACCTCATCGTAAATTTAATTTATTTTGATATAAATTAATTTTAACTTGTAAATAATGTAAATAAATTTTAATTAATTACTTTATTGTTATATTATTAAATATATGTATATATTAAAATACAATTGTAAATATTAAAATTATACTTTTAAGATACTAAACTATTAAAACTATTAATTAAATATTATTATAAAAATTATTATAAAATTATTAAAATTATTAATTAAATATTATTCTAAAAATTATTATAAATTATTAATATTATAAAATTATTAAAATTATTAAATATTATTATAAAAATTTATATATTATAACTATTAAATATTATTATAAAATTATTAAGATTATTAATTAAATTTATTATTAAAATTATTATTAAAAATTTTTACTTATTATAAAAATTATTATTTATGTTAAGAATGTAACTGAAATCTCACAATTTCAATTATGATTATTTATAGTTAATATGGCTTTTATTTATTTATATTTAATTACATGAATATTACATAATAAAGAATATTACAGTTTAACAAAATATAATAAATAAGATTTATAATAACTATTTAATAACTAATGTATTCATAATGTGGCTAATAGTGGCGTATTAATATTACAATTATAATGTATAATTATAATGTAGCTAATACTTAACATTCCCCCTACATTATGCATTTGGTAATAATATAAAAAATAAAGTTTTAATAAATTTTTTTTTTTTTTTTTTTTTTATAGTAAATTTTTAATAATAAATTTTTTTTTTTTTTTTTTTTTTTTTTATAGTAAAATTTTAATAATAAATTTTTTTTTTTTTTTTTTTTTTTTTAATTGAAAATAAAATCAGTAAAACATTTCATTTTTGGTCCAGATATTACTTTAGTTAAAGGATCAGCTAACATAGTATCGGAGGATATATGTTCTAAATATATTTCTTTTCTGTTTATTTTTTCTTGAATGTATTTATAATCAATGTCCATGTGTTTACATCTACCTTTTGTATTTTCATTTTCAGCGATATTTTTACAAGATTTATTATCAATTTTAATTTTTAAATTAATTTCTTTATTGAATATTTCTTTTAGTAATTTCTTTAATTTCATTCCTTGTTTTGCACATTCAGTTAATGCAACATATTCTGCTTCAGTGGTTGATAATGTGATGCTCTTCTGAGTTTCAGATTTCCATGAAATTGGACTTTTTCCAAATTATTAAGAGTTTGATTAATTCGTTCTGAACGGCCATTTTGTTGTGGGTAGCCAGGAGTTGAATGAATTAATTTTATACCATTTTCGGAAAGGTACTTGTTGAAATTTTCATTTGTGTATTCGGTTCCATTGTCGGTTTTTAAAGTTTTAATTGTAAATTCAGTAGTATTATTCATTAATTTGTGAAATTTAATAAATGCGTTATAAACATCAGATTTATTTTTTAAAAGGTAAATCCAGCATTTTCTACTATAGTCATCCATAAAAGTTACGTAGTAATTGAAGTCGTTATAGGATGTTTTTAATTTACCAACTACATCGGAGTGTACAAGTTGTAGTGGTTGTGTGGTACTGTTTTCAATTGCATAAAATGGTTTTCTTCTCATTTTGCTGATTTTACATTGAGTGCAGTCCTTTTTGTTGTGAATACACGTGTGGTTTAAAACAAATTTTTCAATATCTTTATTATTGTTGAAGTGACCTAATCGTGCATGCCAAAGATCATAATCGAAATTGCTAATATCAATATTTAAAGATTTATACATTTTAAAGGGAGTAGTGTATAATGAGAAGAGATTTTCTTTGTCGGCATAAATTTTCGCAACTGGTTTATTGTTTTTGAATAATTGAAGTCTATCCTTATTTAAATATTCATCGAAATCGATAATAATGGTAAAATTATTTCTGACAAGATAATGTGTTGAAATTAAGTTATTTTTGATGTTTGGTGCGTAGTGGACTTTTGAGAGTTTGAAATCGAAATTTTTAATAGCACCATTATATGTTCCTACTTTTACAATTTTGTCAGATTTTCCGTCAGGATAGGTGATAAATTTGTTGTTGACAGTTTTGGTATCATCTAAGTCTTTTTCTTCTTTTGTTAAATTTAATGAGGTACCGCTGTCAATAATCCATCTTGTTGGTTCTTTCTTTTGATTAAATGTAGGAGTATCGTTGGGAACAGCATTAACATTAATATTTCCTGAAAATCCAGTGAAAATTTCGTCTTCGCTAGGTTCATCAGAATCTTCTAAATCAGTAGTATTTTTAATTCCTTCTATATTATTGGAACGATAATTTTTGTTTTTTGAATTGTTTCTTGTTGTGTTGCTTCTTTCTTGGTGTCTGATGTTTTCATTTGAAGGATTTTTATTATTTCTTCTATCTTTTCTTCTAGGATTTAAAAAACATTCATCGGTAGTGTGTCCGTGTTTATGGCAAATGTGACAATATTTTTCTTTTTCTTTATCTTTATCAGAGTCATTTTTGAATTTATATGGTAATTTACCATTTCTAACTCTATTAACCGAAAGCTCTTGTGTAGTTTCGTTGCTATAGTCAATTTTCTTTATGTCTTTGTATTTTTTAATAAAAACACTAGTCAAGGCTATCCGTTCTTTTAATTCTTCAAAGGTTTTAAATTCGACTAAAAGTACTGGAGGAACTCCAAATTTAACAATTTCTTCAGCTGAAAGTAAAATTTTAGTTTCTTTGTCTAATTTTGTTTTTTCACATCTTTTTGATTCCTTATCGTGAAGTTGAAACAAGTAATTTAATTTGTCTATATAGAGTTTTATATCGTTATTTTCGACCTCTAGTTTCTTGATTTGGTATTCAATTTGATATAATTTTGAAGGTCCAACCTGCAAAAAGTAACTTTCTAATCTTATAATCATTTCATAGGCGGTTTCACATCCTTCAATGAGTTCGGCGGTAGTTGAATCTAAGCTGCTTTCGATGATGGTTTGGGTTGCACAGTCTTCCTTGATTTCATCATCATCCATTTCTGTAATATCTATGTCATTTTTGATGCAGTCAATAAGATCTAATGCCGTTAAGTGACGTTTGAGAGCTCTATACCATCTTGGAAAGTTTTCTGTAGTTAATTTAAAATTTTGATAATTAAAAACCGATTTATTTGTCATATCTGACTTCTTTCTTCTCATGAGTTTTTCGTTGGCTCTGTTTAGTCTTTTAATAAAATTCTTTGTGTTTCTATCTAAGATTGAGAATTGTTTTTCGACATTTTCTTCTAAGTCATTTAAATTTTCTTCAATTTGTTTTCTTTTCGACTTTGAAATATTATTTTGTTTGTTTACATTTTCTTCAAAGTCTTTCAAAAAATTAAAATCATCATTTTCGTAATCTTGAATTTCTTGTTCTTCACTTTCATAATTATTGTTTTGTGAAGTTGATGATTCTTCAAATTTTTCTGAATTTTTAGATTTGTTATTTTCCATTTTGGAATTTAGAATTTTAAATTTTAATTAATTTTAAAAAAAAAATAAATTTAAATTTTGAAATTTTAATTTTGAAATCTAATTTCAATAATTTTTGAATTTGTAGATTTTAAATTATTTATTTAATATTTTAATTATAACAAGCTTGTTTAATTTAATTTTTGTATTTTTATAGCTAATAGCTCATTAGGTAAGTGAGACTCTTAATCTGTTAAGAATGTAACTGAAATCTCACAATTTCAATTATGATTATTTATAGTTAATATGGCTTTTATTTATTTATATTTAATTACATGAATATTACATAATAAAGAATATTACAGTTTAACAAAATATAATAAATAAGATTTATAATAACTATTTAATAACTAATGTATTCATAATGTGGCTAATAGTGGCGTATTAATATTACAATGTATAATGTATAATTATAATGTAGCTAATACTTAACAATTTAAATATTATCAAATTTATTAATTAAATATTATAAAAATTTTATTTTATTTTGAAAATAATTACAAGTATTATTTAAAATAATTAAAGATTATTAAATTTATTATATTAATCTTTAAAAACAATTTATTTAACTTAAAAATATCAAAGAAAATAGTAAAAACTATTTTCTATATATTTATTTTATAATTATTTTTAATTAAATTATATTTGAATATTATATTATTATATTTATAAAAATTAAAACAAAAATGAATTATTGATATAAAATTAATTCAATAATTCTATAAAATTACTTAAATTATAAACAATTAATTATACTTTAAATTTATAAAAAAATATAAATATTGTAACAATTTCTTAAAAATTAAATATGTGTACTTTAAATAATAAAATTTTATATTAATAAAAAAAAAAAAATAAATAACTTTTAATAAAGAATTATTTTTTTTTTTTTAAAATCAAAGCAGGGTAATACCCGTCCCCCCCCCCTGCTTGATTTTAAATATCTAAGTGTCAACCCCGATGATACAATATAAGTAATAAAGTATCAGATTTCTATTTATAACGAGGTCGAGCAAATAGGGAATTTGTAAAATAATATATTCCAACTCAAAGATAATAAATAATAATTTACACAAATAATAAAATTTATTTATTTCTTTTTAAATCTTGTTTTTATTTATTTATTTATTTTACATAAATTATTACAATTATATTTATATTCCTCTGAATATAATGATTTTTATCTATCTCTAATAATTCAATTTATATTAATATCTTAATAATAATTTTACTTATAATTATAGGATTCAACTCTTATCCTTTAACTATAAGTAATTACTTAATTATTTAAACTAAACTATAAGTTCTCTAAAACTATTATTTTACTCCATTAGAATTTTTAAAACAACAAGAAAAAACTCTCTCTTTAACTTTTATTTCATTCTCTTCTTTTAAATTTATTAATTAATTTTATCTTGAATATTATTGGCTGTCTAATTAATTTTTAATCTATTTATATAATGATTTAGTATATTATATATTGTAATTATTTTTCACTATATTATTATAGGATTTTCTCTTTGTTAATTTTCTTGCGTATTTCTAGCTGTATTGTATCAAAACGCCCCCACTTAGTCTTGACTTCGTCCCTTGAAGTCTATTACTTGGGTATTTAGATACAATTTATATAATTTTTTTTTTTTTTTTTTTTTTTAAATTTATAATGATTTATAAGATATATAAAAAATTTTTTTTTTTTTTTTTTTTTTTTTTTTTTTTTTTTTTTATAATAAATTTATACTGGTTTACAAAATATAAAATATTTTTTTTTTTTTTTTTTTTTTTTTTTTTTTTTTTTTTTTTTTTTAGGTAAGTCATTATTTTATTTTTGTTATATATATTGAATAATTTTAACTTAACTTTGAAATTGAAATTGAAATGAGATTTTGAAATTTAAATTTTGAAATTTAAAATTGAATTATTAATTTATTATTATTCTAAATATTTATATAGATGTATTTATAATTTTCTTATGTATATTGTTTATATCTTAACGTGTCATTCATAATGTGATTTATTTGCGTTGTCATTTAAAATAAAATATATAAATAATAATAAAAGAAAATAATTGAATCTTGTATTGTGGTTTAACTATTATTAGAGTGTTAAGTATATATATATCTTCTCAATTATTAATATTAATAATATTATTTATCATTATTATTATGATATTATTTATTTTCCAAAATAAATTATTTTTAAATTATTTTTCTATGTATATATATTATATCTTTGTTATTCATAAAGTGTCGTAATAAATTATATTATACTATTATACTATATATCATTTATTTTATTATCTATCTCATATTATATTACCTAAGTCCTATATAAATTTGTTTATACTATATATCATTTATTTTATTATCTATCTCTTATTATATTACCTAAGTCCTATATAAATTTGTTTATACTATATATCATTTATTTTATTATCTATTATATATATTGTTTTATATATTTTGTTCTATTATATATATTATCCTTTCTTATATCTTATTACTATTATCCTATATGTTATTATACTATTTATTTATTTATTTATTATACTATTATATACTTATTTATTCATTAAATATTTTTATTATTTATTGTATATGATTACTGTTGTTTATTTATATATATACTATCCTATTATTGATTATTACTATTCAATTTACAAAAATTTTTTTTTTTTTTTTTTTTTTTTTTTTTTTTTTTTTTTTTTTTTTTTTTTATTATTTTTTTTTATTTTTTTTATTTTTTTTTTTTTTATTTTTTTTATTTTTTTTTTTTTTTTTTTTTTTTTTTTTTTTTTTTTAATTAATTAATTAATAATGATTTATAAAATATATATATATATTTATACGTTATATATTTTATTCTTCATCATCTTCTATATTTATTTCCGTGAAGTATGGAATAATGTTCTTCAAATGGATGTTTCTATCAGCAACTTCTCCTGTAATTGGGTCACAAACGGATACAGTGTTTAATTCTTGTTTTATAATCTTCAAAGGACCTGTAAAGAATGGGTCGAGTTTTCTTCTGTTAAACACCTTCACTAGTACCAAGTCACCAGGTTTATAATTGCTCTTTAAACGTCTAATTTGTTTTCTTCTGTCCATCCAAAGTTTATTCGCGGTCTCAATGTTTCTAATAGCTTCCCGGATCCATCTATCATGGGTAATGAACTTCCTTAATATATATTCTTCTTCGTTTTCGAATTCGTTTCTCCTGTCTATATTCAAAGATAATTCAAAAGGCTGAAGATCTCTACGGCCATACAATAATTCGAAACTACTGTGTTTCGTAACTTCGCTTTTGCTCGTTCTTAGTGCCCATAACGCGCTATATAGTGTTTCATCCCATTGTTTATCGTTCTCACCCAGTAGTCTAAGGTATTTACAGATCTCACGGTTGCGGTTTTCCACCTCCCCGTTTGAGGCAGGATGATATGTTGCAATGTATTGCACATATACATCATGCAAATCCAAAAATGCTTTTGTCCTATCCGATACGAATTGTGGACCATTATCCGTAACCAAAACTTCAGGAATTCCATGACGCGAGAACACCGACTTTAAAAACCTAATAACGTCTTCGGATTCAGTAGATTTAAGTGGCTCAGCTTCAGTCCACTTTGTAAAATAGTCTACAAGTACAATTATATATTTATTTCCGTTTTTGGTGAGAGGAAGGGGCCCAACCAGATCTAATCCAACTCTGGAGAATGGATATCCTGGTGGTGTCGCAATATTTTCAGTGTAGTGGTTAAGTGGTTGTCGTCGACAAGTTTGACACTTATGACAACATTTAATGAAGTTAGTTATATCTTGTTTCATGTTCATCCAGTAATAGTCTCTCATTAAACGATAATAAGTCTTATAAATTCCTTCATGTCCTATGTTATGTGCTGCATTAATAAGTTTTATTTGTTCAGTTTTATCTTTAATAATCCTTCTGAGCTTACCACCTTGTTTATAATACTCAATACCATTTATATTAATAATTTTCTTTTTAATAAATTCTCTCATATATGTGTTAATAGTATCAGAGTCCGAATCCGCAACAACATTAGAAGGTAAATTATTATTAGTAGTAATTATATTAATAGTTTCTACAGGTTGATCCGAAGCAGGTTTGTAAGAAGAAATATTATTCATAATTAAATCATTATTATTAATATTATTATTATCATCATTATTAACTGCTACCATTCTTGATAGTGCATCAGCAACAAAATTATTTTTGCCTTCTTCATATGCTACTTGAACATTTAAAATACTGAGTTCAGTAATCCATTTCAAGTGACGGCTGTTGGTTGGTTCTCTCTTAGCAAATATATATACAAGTGGTTTATGATCAGTATAAACCATTGTATTAAACGGGCTTCCAGAAATATATGGTTTAAACTTTTGAACACAGTGATAAACTGCTTTTCCTTCAAGGTCTGTTATGCTATAGTTAAGTTCTGAGTTGGATAAGGTACGACTTTCAAAGTAAATTGGGACTTCTATACCATCTTGGTTCTTTTGTAACAATACACCTCCTAAACCATCACGAGAAGCGTCAGTTCTAATAATAAACGGTTTTGAATAATTAGGAGCTGTTAAAATAGGTGCTTCAATTAGCTTATTCTTTAATAAATGAAATGAATTAGTGCAATCTTCAGTCCAACAAAAAGGTGCGTCTTTCTTCAATAGTTGATATAAAGGCTTTGCAATCATGGCGAAATTTTTAATAAATTTTCTATAATACGAAACTGCTCCTAAAAACGACCTTACCTTTTTCAAATTCTTCGGAGGTAGCCATTGTGATATAACCTTTACCTTGTCATTTAAAGGAGATAATCCTTTTGTCGAAAGCAAATGCCCTAAGATTTTGACTTCAGTTTTAAAGAAAGAACATTTTTCTAAATTTATTTTTAATTCATTTTCTTGTAAAATTGTAAATACCTTATGTAAGTGACAAATATGTTCATCTAAAGACTTTGAAAATATAATTAGATCATCAATATACACGAACATGCAGTCTCCTATTAAATCGAAGAAGATACGATTCATCTCTCTTTGAAAAGTGGCGGGGGCATTGCAAAGTCCAAAAGGCATTACACGGAAGTTGTAGTTGCCAAACATAGTTGTAAAAGCGGTTTTATCCTTATCGGCTGTATCCATGGGAATCTGGTGATATCCAGAGTACAAATCAATAGTGGATAGAATTTTTATGTTATCACCAGCTAATGATAGAATATCATCAATAAGAGGTAAAGAATACGAATCTTTTATAGTTAAATCATTTAATTTCCGATAATCTACACATAACCTCCAATCTTTATTCTTTTTTGGGACTAAAACAATAGGTGAAGACCATTGGGAAGAGGATGGTTCGATAAGCCAGTCTCTAATTAGTTTCTTCAATATTTTCTTTAAAGCTATTGTTTGATTTTTGGTTAATCGATAGGCTCTTTGTTTTATGGGTCTTGACCCAGGTAATAAATTTATTTTATGTGGGAATAACTTTGATTTTCCCAATTCGTCGGTTTTTAAAGCTAATATATTAATAAATTTTTGAAACATTTCTTTAACTTCTTTTTGAACATTAGATGGTAATGAATTAACAATTTTATCAATTATTTCATTTTTATTTGGTTTAGGATCTTCTTGTTTATTAAAGTCTGTGTTATTTACCACTAAGGTGCACAATAAGGGCTGAGGATCTAAATCTTCTGTATTAACATTATCATCTTGATTCATGGGACGAGTGTCATATTGTAGATCTGATAGTTTATGGTAATTATTATTGTTATCAACATAGTACAGAGTATCATTAACAAAATCTAAAATAAATCTATTCTTTTTTAAAGAATCAACTCCAATTAATATGTCAAATAAATTATCCTTTTCTATTATTCTGAAATAATCTTTGAATGATTTGTTCCCAATTGTTATTTCTAATTCTATAATTTCGGATTGTACGGATGTTTCGGAACAGGCTTGTACTATGGTTTCATTGATAGTTTCTAAGGTAGGTTTGTTAATTTTTAATTTTTGTAAAGCTGAGCGAGTAATTATATTAAGACTCGCACAAGTGTCCAAAAATATTTCAGTATTGGCACCTTCTACTTTTTCTTTTGTTTTACTAATTTTAAATTTACTAAATATTGATAATAGAGTGCTTGTAGAATTTCTAGGATTTAATTTTAAAGCTTTCGAAAAGGCTGCCCTAAACTTCGGAAATAAATCAAGTAAGTGTACTAATTTAGTATTAATTTCAGTAGAAGCTATTTCTTTAACTAAATCTTCTATCAGATATTCGTCAAATTCTTCTACTAATTTTATGTGCCTTTCTTTATTTTCTTCTTTATTATTCATTTTATTATCACCTTGTGTGGGACTATCTAAAATTTCTTGTGCTCTTTTTAATTTATTAGATTTCTTCACGCTCCTGATATTCTTTTCGGTAATAAAGGAAGGATCTAGGTAGTTTAATTTTTCTGTCTCATTAATAGGTAAGTCATCATTATTCTCAATTTGGTTATTACCTTCTTGAATTTCATTGTTATCATTCTCATTATATATTGAAGTATTATTACTCTCATTAGTATTTTTATTAAAATCTTGATTGCTTTTTTCAGACATTAAGACATCTTCTTCGCTCTTGTCTGATATAGTATTACTTTTTAATTTATTTAATTTATTGTTTTGTTTATTAGTATTAGTTAATTGTTTATTTTTATTATTTGAACTCACTAAATGATTATTATGATTCATTGCTGTTGTTTGTATAGGAATTGGATTGTTCTTTAATATTTCTCTTCTAGATGGTGTAAGACTCTTACTTTTTGTTTTGGTATTCTTGATGGCGGTAGCAATGACTTCAGGTGAGTTGTTAATTATTGGAAGTGTCTTTGGGTTATTTTCTACTTGGTTGGTTTGTTTACTGGGAGTCATCCTTCTCCCAATTATTGGTTTAAATGGCTAGTACTACTTGATGCTTTTTCTTCCATTTCTGCAAGTTGTTTAAAGGAATAGGGGCAATCCGTAAATTTGTGTCCCGGTTGTGAGCAACGGAAACAGATAAGTCGTTTATTTAAATTATTACCAAAATTGGAAGTATTAACCTCCTTAATTTGATTATTATTTTTGTTATCACCATTTAAGTTAGTGATCGACATGAGATTATTTCCAGGGGTAAAGGCCGCAATATTTCGTTTGTTATTACCGTAAGATTGATTATTATTTTCCATATAGTTTCTATAGTTATTAAAATTTTGACTGTTATATTTTGAATTAGTATTATTATTAATTCCATTTACATTATTATAAGTATTTCCATTGAGGTTTTTATTATTATAATAATTATTATAGTTATTATAATATTGACTATTATTATTATTATCTTTATATCCATAAGTGTTATAATTATTATAATTAGGATTAAAATATCTCTGGATGCCACGACGACGGGATTGTCCTACTAAAAATCCTTGATAGAATGGGTGATTCATAATCGATAAACCTCTGTTATTCTGAGCTATCATCAAATTATTACTATGATAATTATTTTCATTAAATGAAACTGTATTCATCTCTCTCTCTGTTTCTTCTGCAACCTCAGCTACCTTGTAAGCTTCGCTTAATGTTTCACATTCAGCCTCCAATACTCTTGAGCAAGGATACATTCGAGTTTTTATTGCATTTATGTAGTCTTTTACGGAGACAAATTGTTGACGGTCTCTGCTTAGCCTGTGATATAATCTTTTATGTCTATAATTAAATTTTTTTATTGTTTCATTGTTACTAATTTTTAAATCCTTTAGAATAGAACATTTATCATTTTCAGTGATGTTTAAGTATTCTTCGATGCACGATTGAATTTGCTTGAGGGAAGGATATTTCACTTCATTTCCCTTTTTCACTTTAAGAGAATTCAAATCTCCATGTACATCTTCATCTGTGGCTTCTAATACCCAAATGAAGATCTTTCTTGGTTCGACGATGTCATATAATTCTAGGGTTTTAGCTAAGTCGCTAATCCAAGTATCAACGTCTTTGTCATAATCGTTCAAGCGAGGTAGAACCCTTTGTAACTTTTCGGCATCAATCATTTTTTTTTTTTTTTTTTTATAATTAATATTAATGTAAATTGTTAAATGTAGAATTAAGAATAGGTAGAATATTTGTAATTAAATTTTTATATTATTGATATATTATATAATATGATTAATAAAGTATTTTATTTGTAAAAAAAAAAATTTTAAAAAAAGAAAATAATGAAAAATAAAATAAGATAAAATAAAATAAAAAAAAAAATCTAAATTTTTTTTGAAAGGTTTGTTTTATTAGAAAGAAATTAAATCAATACTATTCAAACTATTATTTAATTATTATTATTTTCTTTTCATTGTTTTCATATTATTTTATTTTGCTCGCCCGGATTCTCCACCAAAAATTTATGATACAATATAAGTAATAAAGTATCAGATTTCTATTTATAACGAGGTCGAGCAAATAGGGAATTTGTAAAATAATATATTCCAACTCAAAGATAATAAATAATAATTTACACAAATAATAAAATTTATTTATTTCTTTTTAAATCTTGTTTTTATTTATTTATTTATTTTATATAAATTATTACAATTATATTTATATTCCTCTGAATATAATGATTTTTATCTATCTCTAATAATTCAATTTATATTAATATCTTAATAATAATTTTACTTATAATTATAGGATTCAACTCTTATCCTTTAACTATAAGTAATTACTTAATTATTTAAACTAAACTATAAGTTCTCTAAAACTATTATTTTACTCCATTAGAATTTTTAAAACAACAAGAAAAAACTCTCTCTTTAACTTTTATTTCATTCTCTTCTTTTAAATTTATTAATTAATTTTATCTTGAATATTATTGGCTGTCTAATTAATTTTTAATCTATTTATATAATGATTTAGTATATTATATATTGTAATTATTTTTCACTATATTATTATAGGATTTTCTCTTTGTTAATTTTCTTGCGTATTTCTAGCTGTATTGTATCACCGAGTCTGTAACAGATACATGGTAACTTCAAGTCTATCCAATGATAGTTCTTTGGTTACGTAACGTATCTCCAAACAGCTAGCAATTTCGGCTAATCAAATAAAATCTTTTATTACTTTCGTACATTAAATTTTATTATTTTATAAATAATTATATAGTTAAATATTTATTTAAATATATTTTATTTAGTGATTAGTAAACTAAGTTAAATTAAATTATTTACCAATCATAATATTATTGACATGTATAAATAATAATTGAACTTGTAACTGTAACGCACTAGCGTTACTATTAACGTAAATTGTTATTATAAATATTAAAATTATTTAAATAAAAATATAATTATTGAATAAAAAATATTACTCAGTGTAAGCCCAGTAACTAATAACAAATCAAGTTATAAAGTGCTGCGCTATATTCTCGTGTAATAAGAAATAATAATTATAGAATTAATTAAATTTAGTGTTTATTATTAACAACTCGAATAGAGAGGTGTTAAGTTATCTTAGCCTTTAAATTTAGTTATTATTCGTTATTTTAGTTAATAATAAACTTACCTTTTACAATAGTAACGCTTTATAACTAAATAGCCGATAATAATTAAATAAAAATTTAAACGCTAAGTAATAATTTAATAGATAGAATAGTTAGTTTTATAAAATAAAATTAATATTTAAAAAATAAATCATAGTTTATTTATTTTCTTTGTTTACTTTTATTTGTATAACTTAGAAAATTTTTGACAATAATTTTACGCCACAATACGTAGCGGAGGAAGCCACAAAAATTTTAGTTAAAAAAAAAAAAAAAATTTTTCGGCTTTAAAATAAAATTTTGATCAAAAATTTAAAAATTTAAGTTTTTTTTAAAATTTCGCTTATCCGAAATTTAATTTATTAATAATTTAATTATAAATCATTATTTAATTTAAAAATTTTAAATTTTTGGTAGTACCGATTTTTAATTAATAAAAATTTCGTACTTTACCAAATAAAATTCGCTTTTGCTTGATAGGTAGTCATTTTTTGTACAAATTTATATTTGTAGTGACTCGGGAAGCGAAAGAAAAAATTTTTAAAATAATTATTTATTTAAATTATTAATTTCTATACATTTAATTTAAAAAAAAAAAAAAAAAAAAAAAAAAAAAATTTATTTTTTTATTTTATTTATTTTATATTATTAAAAAAAAAAAAAAAAAAAAAAAAAAAAAAAAAAAATTAAGTGAACGATCATATCAATTAAATAAATTTAAGTAAGTGAATAAATTATAATATTTTAAATAAACTGAAAGTGAGTGAATACACTTCTTATTACTAGATAAATTATTAAGAAAAGTAAATGGATAAAAAGAATAAGAATAACAAAGTGCCCGAAAACACAAGAAAAACCACAAGGAGTGGTTCTTTGAAGAGTTCAGTGGGCAGCGTGACTGCAGATAGTAGCCCTACGCCTGTAGAAGCACCTCCATCTCGACGCCAAAATACAGGAGACAAGAAAATGACTACTACTCCTGAGAAACCAGCTGTTTCTAAACCTAAACCAGCTGTGGCGCCTGAGAAGAGTCAACCTGAGGCTAGTAAACCTGAAGCCAGTGGGCCAGGAACTAACCAAGGAGAAAGTTCAAGCAAAAATGTTAATGCTGGAGCGATGGACTTTGCTGCTTTGCTGAGTAAGCAGATGGAGGACTTTAAGAACATGATAATAAGCACTCAGCAACAGACGGCTGCAATGATCGAACAGATGCAAAACCAGAGTGAAATGAGATTCGCTAAAATTGAAGCCGAACTAAGCAACTTTATCCCCGCTGTGGACCAACGATTTGGAGAGGTTGAGAGGCGAGTGGAAGACGAGGAGTCTAGTAGCCAGGCTAGCGTGCTAGAGCTTCAAAAGGTACAAGCGTATCTAAGTCAGCAACTTGCTGAAAGTAAAGATAAAGAGGCCGCTGTTAAAGCTGAAATCAAGAAGATTGAAACCTATCTGGATGCGGACCAGATAAAAGGAGAACAAATACAACAAGACCTAGAGGATAAAGGTCAGAAATTGTTCAAGATTGAGGAATTCTTGGATGCGAACCAAGAAAGGGATAAGGCACACTTGAATGAGCTTGAAGAAAAAATCGAGAAGCTAATGGCCATTAACCAGGTACAGCAACAGGAGATCGAACGACTGGGTAAGCTGGCTTTGGAAGCTCAGAATAAAGAGCAGGCATCGACAAGCAAACCTTTCCCACTACACATAGATACTAAAGAAGCAAGATACGGTAGTTATCACCACTTCACGCCGCCTATAATGACCAAAAGTGCGATGGAAGATGTGGTTATGACCGACGCGTACCCTGTAGAGTACGAACGAGACATCCCAATGTTCAATGGTGAAAATGGAGATGTAGAATCATTTATTGACAGGTTAAAAAGGTACTTTGGTAGACACCAGAAGTATTACCAAAGCGAGCCCACGGCTATGTTGTACTTTATTGAGGACCACTTACAAGGAACTGCTAAGAAGTGGTACCAAATGGACGAAGTATTCAAACAACGAGATGACCCACAACCTCAAAGGCTGATGGATAGATTGCTGAAAGAATTTAAAAGCGAGAGGACATTGGAGGAAGTTAAAACAGCAATGCTCAAATTTAGGCACGATTGGGGTAAAGCCTATGAATACCTATCAGAATTCAATAGGTTAAGCAGAATACTTCAGCTAACGGATGAAACCAAAAGACTACTACTCGTACAACAAGTTAGACCCTCGGTTCGTGAAGCCTTTTATGATCTGCCTGCAGAAAAGCAAACCTTAGAAGATTACATGACTTGTCTAAGGAGATGCGACACATTCCCCGCGGATTACAAAGACGATTACCTAGAAAGATACGAATATAACCGCGAGAGGAAGATAGCCATCATGGCCCTACTTGGAATGATGGACCCGCGAAGACCCTCCAAGGATATTGAAGCCAAAAGAAGGAGGAACAGCGATAATCGCCGAGGCGACAAAAGAGATTTCAGTAGGAAAGAGCCTACTAAGCAAAACAATTACGATAAAAACAAGAAAGATGGATATAACCACAATAGTGGTAAAGATTTTAGTACGAGGCCAAGCGAAAAGCAAAATTACTACAAAGACTCACGTACCAGCAGTAATAATCCAATCCCCAAGACAGCACTTCTAATGCAAGCTGGGTCTGAGTACGAAGTATTTGTGCCTGAGGCCAAGATAAGTAATCTTCGTACCAAAGAGGGGCTCCAAGATTTAAATGTGCTGTACGATACTGGATCACAGATCAACATGATCCATCCGCAGTTAGCCAAGGAGATGGGACTCAAGACAGAAGACCGTCCCTTAACGTTTACTACTGCCGCTGGTAAAGTGCTGATACCACAGGTTACGGAAGAGTTCAAGATTAAGATTAAGCTGGTCGAAGAGCGTACTGGTAAAGTCAAATGGTACGACTTTAATACAAGATGCAGGCTAGCCGAGGCTATGCCGAGAACGATCATTCTGGGATCAAGATTCATGGATAGACATTTAATCTATAGAAAGATTGACGTCCATGATCAACAGCCTAAGGTATATAAAATAGATGGTGAAAGACCAGGGCTACCAGATGTAGACTCACCAGAAGAGTGCGCAGGTGAAAGTATCTACATGGTGCAACTCCCAGAAGAAAGAGAAGAAGCTGTACAAAAGGAGATTCAACCTACAGCGAGAATTACCAAAATTATAAATCAGGTTATTGATAACCAGAAGTTGAAGGACACGGTGTATGAATTAACGAGGCAATATTACCGTGATAGAGGAATTGAGTATACGATGGATTACTACGATTATTTAGTGGATTACGATAAATGGGCAGATTGGTTCAAGGTACAGAAGACTAAAAATCTAAAGGAGAGTGAAATCAATAAAAACCCTACGGAAGGTAGTGCACAAAAAGATAGCCAGACAAAAGATCATCTAGCCATGATCACGCAAGAGGATTCGGTAGCGGAAACAATCAGAAAAGTGGGACTTGAGAAGCTATTGTCAATAGGCGAAATTATAGATAAGTATTACGGTGACTTAACGGAAGCATTCAATGAAGAAATCGCTGAGACATTACCAGAGCACAGGCCGTATGATTGCAAAATAGAACTAGAGCCTGATGCACCACTTTATAAAGGAGCTATCTACCCAACGAGTCCTAAAGAAGAGAAAGCACTTAAAGAATATATTGATGAGAATTTAGCTAAGGGGTTTATAAGAAGGTCAGAATCTCCGGCGGGTTACCCTGTATTGTTCGTGCCGAAGAAATCAGGTGAGCTACGACTATGCATGGATTATCGCAAACTGAACCAATGGACTAAACGCAACGCCTATCCGATCCCAAGAATTAGTGCAGTGTTCGAAGCTATGAAAGGAGCAGTTGTGTTCTCCAAGTTCGACCTAAAATCTGCATATAACTTGGTACGAATTCGAGAAGGTGATGAGTATAAGACAGCCTTCAACACCAAGTTTGGACACTTTGAGCATTTGGTAATGCCTTTTGGGTTAACCAATGCACCAGCAGTGTTCCAAAGCTTCGTGAATGATGTCTTCAGCGAGGATATCGGGAAGTACTGTCAAGTCTACTTAGATGACATCGTCGTATATTCCAAAACTTTGGAGGAACATGTAGAGCATGTTCGAACGATTTTAAAGAAGCTGATACAACATAAACTTGTAGCTAAGATGTCCAAATGTGAGCTACATAAGTTAAAAATCTCATTTTTAGGCCATGTGGTCAGCAAGGATGGTATAGAGACTGACCCAGAAAAGATTAAGGCCGTGGCCGAATGGCCACAACCAGAAAATATCAAGCAGATGCAAAGCTTCTTAGGCTTCTGCAATTATTACAGGAATTTTATTAAGAATTTCTCTGAAATAGCCAAACCGTTATTTAAAATGACCTCAAAGAAAGAAAAATTTGAATGGAGCGAGGAAGGATTAGCTGCGTTTCACAAATTAAAGGAGATGCTTACCTCTCCGCCAGTACTAGCTTATCCTGACCACGAGAAACAGTTCTTCGTTGAATGCGATGCTAGTAATTACGCGATAGGAGGTGTGCTGTCACAGAAAGGAGACGATGGTACCCTTCATCCTATATATTATTATTCTAAGACACTTAGTAAGGCTGAAGTAAATTATTCGATTACGGAGAAAGAACTATTAGCCATTAAGACTGCTTTTACAGAATGGCGACACTTGCTTCAAGGTGCGAAGCATAAAATTATTGTTTATAGTGACCACAGAAATCTGTTGTTCGCTACCAAACCACAATTACTAACTCCTAGGCAAATTAGATGGCAAGAACTATTCGCCACATACTGGTTTGAAATAGTTTACAGACCTGGGAAGAAAAATGGTAAAGCTGACGCCCTCTCAAGAGTTGAAACAGAGAAAACTGAGGGTAAAGAATTTGATAAAGATAGTCTATTAAAACCCGATCAATTGGTAGGATTTGATGACGTAGATGGAGAAGCCAGTTATCTAGCCTTAGCTACCAATTTCGTAGATGATATCAAGCAGGCCTACCGACAGGACAGAATGGCCCAAGAGATTATGAAAGATCTAGCAGAAGATGCCAGAAATAATTATAACAAGAAGCATTGGCTAGAAGTAGATGGTCTTCTGGTTAGAAAGGAAAACCCTGAACAAATTTACGTGCCCACAACGTTCAGGAAAACAATTATTCAATTAAACCATGACTCGGAGTACGCAGGACACTTAGGAATTGATAAGACTTCGGACCTAGTATCTAGGAATTTCTACTGGCCGAAGATGAGGAAGGATATATCAGGCTACGTAAAAGCTTGTAGAACCTGCGCTACTAAGAAGGATGATCGCCATAAAGAATATGGTACTGCGGTAAGAGTTCCGGTCGCAGAATTACCCTGGCAAGAGGTACAATTGGATTTTATAACTGATCTGCCAGTGAAGAGTAGAGTAAGGACCAATAGTGGTTACGTCTGGGAAACGAAAAGAGCAGGTTGTATCTTAGTATGATGCGATAAACTAACCAAGATGATACATCTGATAGGATTCAAACATGTGCCCAACGCTAACGAGACTGCTGACGCATTCCTGAAGGAGATTTACAGGTTGCATGGATTCCCTAAAGTAGTTACAACTGATAGAGGAGTTCAGTTCACCAGTCAGGTATGGAAGGAGCTACTAGAGTTCTTCGGGACCGAAGTAAACCATGCTACCACTAGTCACCACGAGACAGTAGGCCAAGTGGAAAGGAACAATGCCTACGTAGAGACTTATTTACGGTGTTTTGTGGGAACTTACGATGATGAAAGTTGGATGGACTACTTGTTCTTAGCAGAGTTCTGCTATAACAACGCAATCCACGCTTCTACCCAACAATCTCCTTTCCTCACCTTATATAACTACCAGGTACACAACTCCCCTAAGACAGCCGATTTAGTACATTCGTTAGGTGAAGCTAAAATGATCGATAGCTTTGCTCACAACTTGGGAAACCTAAAGCACATCCTAGAAATCGCCCAAACAAGATACCTGGATAATATGGATAGGACCCGTACAGATAATTACCCTAGGTACAGGTTGTTAGATAAAGTATGGCTAAAGAAACCTGAAAATTATGACGCGTTGCCATTCTACAAACTTGCAACAAGAAAATTCGGACCATTCAAGATAGTTGGTGTCGACGAAGAAAAGAAGAATTATAGATTAGATATAAGTCGTTCACCTTTCCCAAATATGTACCCAGTGTTCCATGTGAGTGAATTGGAACCATTCTACAAATTACCTAAAACATTAGTGCCGGCTCCTGCAGGAAACCTAAAGATAATTCATATCCTTGGATCAAGGAAACACCAAGGACTTTATCAATACCTGGTTGCGTACCAGAATGATAAACAAGAGTGGGTCAACGCCGACGTGATCGACGACAATCCTCACTACGCAGAATTGCTGGAGGATTATCAAGATTTTAGCTATAGCCAGTTCATCGCTAGCGTCGTCAACCATTAGTAGCTTGCTCCTTGGGAGAGGCCTTGTAACAGATACATGGTAACTTCAAGTCTATCCAATGATAGTTCTTTGGTTACATAACGTATCTCCAAACAGCTAGCAATTTCGGCTAATCAAATAAAATCTTTTATTACTTTCGTACATTAAATTTTATTATTTTATAAATAATTATATAGTTAAATATTTATTTAAATATATTTTATTTAGTGATTAGTAAACTAAGTTAAATTAAATTATTTACCAATCATAATATTATTGACATGTATAAATAATAATTGAACTTGTAACTGTAACGCACTAGCGTTACTATTAACGTAAATTGTTATTATAAATATTAAAATTATTTAAATAAAAATATAATTATTGAATAAAAAATATTACTCAGTGTAAGCCCAGTAACTAATAACAATTCAAGTTATAAAGTGCTGCGCTATATTCTCGTGTAATAAGAAATAATAATTATAGAATTAATTAAATTTAGTGTTTATTATTAACAACTCGAATAGAGAGGTGTTAAGTTATCTTAGCCTTTAAATTTAGTTATTATTCGTTATTTTAGTTAATAATAAACTTACCTTTTACAGAGTATACCAAATTGTTGTTGTAGTCTGGTGGTAATACACCATGACAATGAAGCCGAACTTCTTAGGTTCGACTCACACCCTTTTCCAATCTAAATTATTTTTAGTTAATTAATTAAATTATTGTAGAAAGTTCTAGAGTTTCTTTGGTTAATATTATATAACTAAATGAAACTAGAAAGTTCTATTTTAATAATTATTTTATCATTTTTCTATAAGATTCATTTTCTAGAAAGAAAACTTAATTTTTCGAACTTTCGTTAATCTTAACTTTTTCCGAAACTGTTTTTCCGAAAAAGTATAAATAAGCGTGAATTTCTCAACAAAAAATAATTTTTCTTCGTGCTTTTATTAACTAGTTAAAAGTAATTCGAAATATTACAATAACTAATTAATAATAAAAAATAATAATAAATTTTATATTTTAATAAAAATATTAATAAAACAAATTTTTTAAGAAAACGAATTACTTATTAGTGTAGACCTATTGGGTGTAAACCGTTACAATAAAAGCACCCAAAGAAAAGAAGCCCAGTACCCCTGCACTAAGGACTAGCCAAAGGAAATCTACCAACTCAAGAAATCAAGGAAATCAAGGAAATCTACCAACTCAAGAAATCAAGGAAATCAAGGATATCTACCAACTCAAGAAATCAAGGAAATCTACCGAATCAAGAAGATTTGTTATAAGGCGAATAAAATAAAATAAATTAAATTACAGATACTATACTAAACAACATCTCGCATTAAATAGTACTCTACTCTCCGAATAAATATTTATTTTAATTATAATTAATTTTAAATTTCTTACGTTATATATAAAGGCTTGCCTGGCTCCCAAAGCGACGATAGTTGAGCATCGTTACCATAATACTTTGTCGTTCAGATTCTGTTGATAACTGGGGAAGATAATTTGTTGTACTTTTTCATGCTAACAAAGGTTAGATACAAACAAAAATACAATTACATTACTTCCTTCTACCATTAATTGGTACTAACAATCGACTTAATCTGCGTTTATCGATAAAGAGCTAAAGAGACTTACCACGCAAGGCTTTAACAAATTATATATTTCCTGGCTCAATACTATATGATTTGGTTTATAACAATTCAATAAGAAATAAAGATTAATCAAATAAAATAAATATTTAATTACTCCTATATCTTCCAAAATAATTATATATTACTTTATCACTATAAAAAAAAAAAAAAAAAAAAAAAAAAAAAAAAAAAATCTTAATCACGGGATATATCAAAAAAAAATCAACTCTGAAAATATCCAATCTCAAATCACTCTCAAAATCAATCTGAAATTTTATATCAACTTAATGCAATAAATTTTAAATCTCAATAATCTTTTCTAAATTATTTCCAGCTCTCTATAACTATTAAATTACTATAATAATACACACACAAATCTACTATACCTAATTTAGTATATTATATAAATTTAAAATTTCAATACCAAACCTTATTTAATTCTAAATAATTCCAGTGGGATCAATTATTACTATTTATATATTCAAATCCTCCTTAATCAAAAGTATATTATAATTCAATTCCTCTCTATTATACTGAAAAAATCGTTCTTAAATATATCTTATTCCAACTTATTCAATAATCAACTATAAAAATAACAGTGAAACTTATATTCAAAATGGAAGAAAACAATTTTGCCAACGCAACCTATAAGGATGGTTTTGCCGGAGATAGACGCTACCTTAAGGGATTCTTAGCTAAAATGAATTTAATCTTCATGATTCACCCTGATCGATTCAATAATGATGAAACAAAAGTAATCTACGTTATTTCTAGGTTATATGGTAATGCTATGAATTGGGCAGCATCACTTATGGAGAATCAGGACCCTTGCTTGTTAAATTACGAAGCCTTCGTTGAAAGAATGAAATCTGTATATGGGAGTTATGACTCAACATTCATTGCAAATCAGAAACTCAGAACTATAAGACAAAAACGGTTAGGCGACATTAGAAGCTATATACTCGAATTCAACTCTTATGCCGACGAGTCATCTTGGAACGAAGAAGCGAAAATGGACTCATTTCTTGTTGGTTTAAATGATCAAATCGCTACAAGAATTCTGGAAATGTTCCCTGGTCCAAGATCTCTTACTGCTATGCAAACTATAGCTTCCAGAATAGATGGCCGTCTATCAGCCCATAGGCAATTTACAAATAATCAAAATCGATCAAACAATAACCTTAATAACAACAATTCTAATAAGAAAAGATGGAATTTTTATAAGAAAGGTTCGAATTCTAAACATTATGGACCCCTATCCGACGAAGAGAAAGAAAGAAGAAAAAGAGAAAACCTCTGTTTATATTGTGGATCCTCAAATCATACTCTAGGCAATTGTCCACTCAAAAATAAGAAAAAATCACCCTCAAGCACTTCTCATATTACTAATCCTGAACCAAAGGCCAAAGAAAGACCAAGAATCTCAGATCAACAAAATTTGAGTCTTCCTATATTTGAATTCACTCTCAATGTTTTAAAATCATCAGTCAAAACTAAGATTCTTCTAGATTCAGGTTCTCAACTTAATCTTATGGATGTCTACTTTGCCAATGAAAATAACATTCCTTATTCATCCGAAACCATTCATCCTGAAGTAGGAGGAATTGGTGGTACTCAGAAAATTCTCGGGGAAACTTTGCCAATTTCGATCCGCTATAAAAATCACAATTGTAAAACTAAGTTTTATGTCGTCGATTTACCTTCTTATTGTGCTCTTCTTGGCGCTGAATGGCTCTCTACTCATAATCCAACAATAGATTTCTCTTCTAAAACACTTCATTTTAATTCAAAATATTGCATTAATAATTGTCTCGTTATTCCAAATACTTATACAACCTTCATTCCTTCATGCAATTTAATAAACGAAATTCCAAAAAATTCCGATAATTCGGACAGCCAAAAAATTGAAGAAATTAACAATTCAGAAGAAAAAATATCTAATGAAATAATTAATAATACTAAGAACCAACACAAGGAACTCAACGAAGACAATAAAAATGTTATCTATCTTTTACCAACTAAATTATCCTCATTTATGGATATTTTTAGTGAAATCGCTGCGAACATGCTACACCCTCATCGACAATATGATTGTGAAATTAATTTGAAACCAAACACTAATTTATATTACGGCCCAATATATCCATTTCATCACCAAATAAATGGTTTAACGGAGAGGGTGAACTCCGTTATCGAACAATACTTAAGATGCTATACAAATTTCAAAGGATCTAATTGGAATGACTTCCTTTACTTAGCAGAATTTAGCTATAATAACACCATTCAAGAATCCACTAATCATTCACCTTTCTTCGCTAATTATGGATTCAATCCCAGACATTCTCCCGAAGTCCCCACAAATGTTGAAGTACCTAGAGCAGAAGAACTTGTTAAAAACCTTGCAGAATTAACCAAGGAATTAAAAGAAAATATTAAAATAGCAATTGAAAAACAAGAGAAATATGCCAATAAGCATCGTATGGAACCACCTGAATTCAAGAAAAATGACAAAGTTTGGATCAATAGTTCTCTAATTATAAAGAATGGTAACAAAAAGCTTAAACCAAGAAAATTAGGACCTTTTAAAATCCTAAGCAAAATATCTCCTGTTTCGTATAAACTTGACTTGCCAAAAAATCTTAGGATTCATCCAATCATGCATGTCTCTGACCTTGAACCGTACTTTGAAGATAAGTTTGGAAGAAACCAAGAACCACCACCAATTATCATTAACAACGAAGAAGAGTACGAAGTTGAACAAATATTAGACAAACGAACTCATTATGGGAAAATTCAATACTTGATAAAATGGAAAGGATATCCGCTTTCAGAAGCTTCTTGGGAACCTGAGGAAAATCTTAATTGCCCCAAACTCTTGAAAAAATTCAATAAAAATAATTAAAATAACTTAAACTAGAAAATGAATCTCTATTAAACTTTAAATTTTATAGTATATTATATAATTATATGATTAAATTATATTCTTAAATTATTAATATTAAACTTATTATTATTGTTAAAACCTAATTTTTCCTTTATATTATTTTATAACTTTTATTAAAAAAAAAAAAAAAAAAAATAAAAAAAACTATAATAACTATAAACTTTATTAATATCATGTAACAAAAATAATTATTAAATATGTTATTTCATGTAATTACTTATTAATATCATGTATTATTATTTTTATTATTTCATAATATTAAGCAAAAAAGAAATTCACACTTAAATATTTTATTTATTCATTGTAGTCTAGTTTAACTTTAAGATTCGTCTGGTATCCGAATCCTGGAGGAGGACCATGTAACGAATCCTAAAGTTAGTAAAATTGTTGTTGTAGTTTGGTGGTAATACACCATGACAATGAAGCCGAACTTCTTAGGTTCGACTCACACCCTTTTCCAATCTAAATTATTTTTAGTTAATTAATTAAATTATTGTAGAAAGTTCTAGAGTTTCTTTGGTTAATATTATATAACTAAATGAAACTAGAAAGTTCTATTTTAATAATTATTTTATCATTTTTCTATAAGATTCATTTTCTAGAAAGAAAACTTAATTTTTCGAACTTTCGTTAAAACAAACTTTTTCCGAAACTGTTTTTCCGAAAAAGTATAAATAAGCGTGAATTTCTCAACAAAAAATAATTTTTCTTCGTGCTTTTATTAACTAGTTAAAAGTAATTCGAAATATTACAATAACTAATTAATAATAAAAAATAATAATAAATTTTATATTTTAATAAAAATATTAATAAAACAAATTTTTTAAGAAAACGAATTACTTATTAGTGTAGACCTATTGGGTGTAAACCGTTACATCTTATAAAATTCTTTTATTAATTAATATTAAATATAATAAAAATTATTATTAAATATTCTTATTAAAATCTTTTATTAATATCAAATATAATAAAAATTATTATTAAATATTCTTATTAAAATCTTTTATTAATATCAAATATAATAAAAATTATTATTAAATATTCTAATAAAAATCTTTTATTAATATTAAATATAATAAAAATTATTATTAAATATTCTTATTAAAAATTATATAATATTTAAATCATTATTAATTCTTATTTTTATATTAAGAATAATAAAAACCTATTTCAATAAATATTTGATATAAAATACAGAATTATAAGTTTCTGTATAATATTTTCTAAACCTTTGAAATAAACTAAAAATAAATCAAAAATCAAAAATAAATTAAATCTTTATTAAAAATAAAAATGAACTAAAATACAGAATTTCAATAATAAAAAAATGATCTAAAATACAGAAAATATCAATTCTGTATAATTCTCTCTCTGAAAAACAATATCAAGAAGAAGCTACCGCCCGGAATGCCCTTCGTGATACAATCTCTAAATTAATTTTTTATATTTTAATTTAATAAATGTTATTTTTTTTAAAAAAACAATTTAAAATAATAGTTAAAAATTAAAATAAAATAGTTATAATAGTTTTTTTTATAAAGAATATATTAATAATAAATAAAATGTATTAAAATAAAAGTATAAAAAGAAGAATAAATTTCTTTCTTTTTAATACTGGGGAACAAATAATTTTAATTTTAAATTTAAATAAAGAATATTTTAAAATTTAATTTTTTTCTTGTTTCCAAATTTATTTTTATAGTTATGTGTTAATATTTATTTTTTTGTTTTGAATATCTTAGTGTTTCAACCCCAGCCCGTATCAAATGTGTGTAAAGAATTAATTAAAAATATTTAATTATATTAATAATTAATTCTTTCTACAATTAATAATAAAAAATATTATTAATTGAGATAAAATTAAAAAAAATATAATATAAAAATTGAAAATGAAAATTTAAAAACTTAGAGTTTATTATAAGATTATAATAAACAACACTAAAAGTAGGTTAAAAGTATTTTAGAAATTATTTTATTATAAAAATTTTTTATTAAAAGTAATTTTAAAATATTTGTGTTAATTATTATAATTTCTTATAATAATAACTCTTGATTATTTTTAGAAGAATCAAGAGTCCTATTTATATTAATTTGATTTCTAATCTTGGAAAATTATCTCTATCTAGAAAAAGATTAGAAGAAAAAACTAGATAGATCTCGATTGGTGTTTAATTACATCAATCTTTAGTTAATAAGAAAACCCGAATAAGGGAGAAAACTTATTAACTAATTATATATTAATTTTATTAATATTTAATCACAAGTATAATTAAATAATTAATTCTTTTAATTTTCTTAATTAAAAGTCCAAGAAATAATATAATTTAATTATTTCTTGATTAAATAAAATTATCATTTTAATACAATTTAATTTTTCTTAATTAAATAAAATTTAACATTATTTTAATACAATAATACATTATTATAATTTAATATATTAATTATTGATAATTTAATTTAATTTTAAAACAATAACATTAATTAATAATTACTATGTGACATAATTAATAAAATTATTCATAAAATTTTATAAAATAATAAACTTTAAATATTAATTTTTTAATAAAGAATAATAATTATTTTGAAAAATAATTATAATTCTTTACAATGTGATACGGTACCACCATAAATACCATAATTTAGTGAAACTTAGGAATTATTTGATAAAATCTTATTGGTTAATAATAATTTAGTAATAATATATATAGTTAGTAAATAATAATAGTTTAAGGAATGGTTCTTTTATTAATATTAATTTAGTTTATTAATAATTTAACCTATAAACATGTTTATTAGTATAGTTTAGTGTAGTTTTATATTTAGTTTACATTAATAATATGAGAGATTTTAGTAATTAATTATATTTTATTGAATGATTTAATTATATTTTAACTAATTAACAAATATTTATATTGATGATGTATTTTTATTGATGAATGATAATAAATAAATAAAATAAATAAAATAAATATTAAAGTGTGAATATTATTATTGTGTGTATTATTCTATATAATATTAGAATATATTATTTTGCTAATTATTCCCTACTGTTATCGTCCAAATAAAATAAAATAAATATTGATATTGATGTTTAATAAAAATATTGTATCAAATGTGATACGTAATCACTATAAATATGATATTTAGGTAGATTCTTTAGGTTAAAGAAATACTTAAATATTATTGGTCAGCAATAATTTTATAACAATATATAATTTTATAATAATAATTATTAAACGGAGAATTCTTTTATTTATAAGTATATACTTACGATAAATTAATTCACATAAATAGCTATTTTTATATTTTATTTTAGTATAGTTAAAAAGAGATATTATGTATATTTGAGATAATTAATTATAATATTTATATAAGAGAGTAATAATAATAATTGATGTAATAATTAATAATTAATAATAAATAAAGAGTACATTAAAAAGATATATTTATTACTTTATTTTGTATTATTGTATGTGTTATTTCTATTTAATATTAGAATATACTATTTTGTCATAATTCCTTATTGTCACTGCCCATAAATAAATATTAATTTAGATACATAAATAAAATATCGTATCAAATGTGATGCAGTATTTAAATAAAAAGAGAAAATTATCAAGAAATAATAATTAAATGTTGAAATTACAACTGAATTAAATTTCAATTTCAATTAATTTCAATTAAAATTATTAAAAACAAAATAATTAATAAAAATTTATAATTCATTAATTATTCTTTAAATTTTATTTATTTTATTATATTATAAGTTATTTGATCATCTTAGGACCAGCTTAGGCCTACTGATTCTAATGATATCATATTAAACTTAAATATTATTAATAAATAAAATATTTATTCAACATGAATCATTTGGTCATGTCATCCTTGATTCATAAATTAATGTTTATGTATTAATTTATGTTATATTGATTTAATTAATTATTAATTATTAATTACTATATTAAATATTTAAATTTAATATTATATTATATATATTATCTAATATATTAGATTAAAAAATATAATTTATTTATATTAAACATATTCTTATACTAAATATTATTATTATCAACTTTATATTATTATTATCAATATTCTCAAATCTACAAAGTATAAAAAGAAAATTCAAATTTATCTTTTTGTTCTTTGTAAGGTTATAGTTAACCTATTATAATATAACTATATATTTTTATTAATAAATAAAAATTTTTATCATATCAAACCAATTATTAGTTTTAATTAAGTGTTAAATTAATAAATTTAACTTTATAACTCTTTTATTTTAGTAATTTACTTATATCTATATAGTTATATTATATAGATATATCAACCTGATTCCTCGTTAAATTCAATCTGTCTACTTTTTAACAATAACCTTACCCAAGAAAAGAGAATCACCTTGATATGTCCCTTTATAATAACGTGTGGGCAAACTCCTATCCTGACTTTGCTCCTATGTCGGAAGTAAATAAGCTAAGAACAGACGCTCAGATTACTGTCTCTGAACTGGTAAAAGATGCAGAAGTTACATTCTTATCAAGAGAAGATTTTAATAAATATAATGAAGATCTTCAAAAGAAACTTTTTACTTTAAATAGGGATAACAAGAATATCATAAAACAACTTTCTTCTATTACCAGCATTTTAAATCAGAAATTCGATTTTATTCCTAATGTTAATGCTTCTCAAAATCAAGATGATAACGCTTCTATATCAACAAGAAGAGAGGCAGACAATGATGTAATAATGAGGAATACTATTCCCAATACACTTCAAGAAGTCCCAGAACCTGGATTCTTCACTGGGGATACTAAGGAAACCGATCTCTTTTGTCAGCTCTGTGAAGATACTTTTAAGACTTATCCTAACTGTGAATCTACTATGGATGTAAAAATTAATTATGTTAAGTCACGCTTAAGAGATGGTGCTTGTAATTGGTATTATGCCAAATATAAAGATAGAAGTCCAGCAACATTAGAAGAATTGATTAAAGAATTAAGGAAAGCTTTTAATAATGTTGCCAGTAAGAAATTAGCCATGATCCAACTCGCAAAAATTTCTCACACATTTGGGAAAATTAATGATTATATTGATGAATTTCGAACCCTTACAACATGTTTGAATTGGAATGAAGAAGCTTTAGTTTTATTCTTTTATAATGGATTGCACCCAAGGTTCCAGGAAGAAATAGAAAAAATGGATGAATTTCCTTCTGATCTTAGTACTATTTATACTAGATGTATTCTTTACGAAAATTCCTTGAAATCTAAAGGTCAATTAAAATCTAATGGTAATAAAAATTTAAAGAAAAAGCCTTCTAATGTCCACAATAACAACAACAACAATAATAATAAATATAATAATAATAACAATTATAACAAATATTATAATAATAATTATAATAAAGTCCATAATAATAATAACTTTAATAAAATTAATAATAACAGTAATAATAGTACAAATAATAATAATTCAAAAAACTAAATGAAGGACTTCACTCGGAGTCCAATTCATCAAAAAATGTAAAAACAATTTATTATAACTTTCCTTCATTTGATAGCATCACAACCCAAAAACTACCTTCAACTTTTCTTTTATTCCATTGCTACATTCCAACAAGACTACCAATTAATAATAATAAATTAAAAATTAAAAATAACCAAAAAATTACATCTGAATCTATGCTAGATTCTGGATCATTTTGTAATTTTATTACAGAAAATTTAGTTCAAAAACTAAATTTAAAAATTTATAATTTAAAAAATAAAATTTCAGTCAAAGGTATATCTGGTTCTACTACTAAGATAGATCAGTACGTTTGGTTAAAATTTCAAATAAAAATACAAAAGAATAAAAAATTTTATTTTAAAAATTACAATGAAAAATTTCTAATAACAAATTGCATACCAACTGATCTACTTTTTGGTAATCAGTTCATGCGAAAATTCAAAATTCACTATAATTATGATAAGAATATATTATATTCTTACTTAAATTATTATTTTTCAAATAAAAATAACAAAAATCCTAATAAATATTGCAAAAACAATTTATATCTACAGTCGATGAAAAATAAAATTTTAAAAAATTATTTACTTTTTAATAAATCAATAAAAAAATTTAATTATAAAAATTTTTCAAAAAATTTCAAAAAATTTGATCAGAAGTTTAATTATAATAAAAAATTTTTTAATAAAAAACTTAATAACCTTAACCTTAATAAATTTTCAAAATTTTGTGATAAATTTAATTATAAAAAATTTTTTAATAAAAATCATTATTTTATTAATAAATATAAATATTATTTCAAAAAACAAAATAAATATTTAAAAAATAATTTTAATTTAAACAATGACTATAATTACAATTTTTTAATATATTCCTTCTTATCAAATAAAGAAATTAATAAAAATGACAATGGAGATCCAAATATTGAAGATATTCCGCCTCAATATCGCGATCTATTTATTGTTTTTAGTAAAGCCGAAGCCGATAAACTTCCCCCACATCGTTTAACCGACTGCAAAATAGTGCTGGAGAAGGACGCTTCCCTTCACTATGGTCCAATCTATCCCTTAACCGAAGAGGAAAATAAAGTTTTGAAAGAATATATAAAAGAAAACCTAAAAAAAGGATTTATTAGACCATCTGAATCACCTGCAGGTTATCCAGTTCTATTCCAAAAGAAAAAAGATGGTACACTTCGGTTATGCGTACACTATAGGAAGTTAAACGCTGTTACTATAAGAAACTCGTACCCCATACCTCTTATTAATGAAATTATCGAAAAGGTTAAAGGAGCAATGTATTTTACAAAATTAGATTTACGTTCAGCCTATAATTTAATCCGTATTAAGGAAGGGGATGAATACAAGACAGCTTTCAGAACTAAATATGGTCACTATGAATACTTAGTTATGCCATTTGGTTTAAAAAACGCACCAGCTACTTTTCAATCGTTTATTAATTCGGTACTAAGACCATATTTAGAAAAAAGTGTTATTCTTTATTTAGACGATATTTTAATCTACTCCAAAGATTTAAAAGAACATCATAAATAAGTTAGGGAGGTTTTGCAAGCATTAATTAATAATAATTTATATGCAAAATTAGAAAAATGCGAATTTGATAAAGAGAAAGTTGAATTCCTTGGATATGTATTATCAGGTCAAGGTGTCACTACCGATCCGAAGAAAATAGAATCAATTAAAGACTGGCCTCAACCAAATAACTTAAAGGGCGTACAGAGGTTTTTAGGTCTTTGCAATTATTATAGAAGATTTGTTAAAGATTTTGCAAAAATTGCAAAACCTTTACATAATTTAACCAGAAAAAATATTAAATTTAATTGGAATAACAAATGTGAAGAATCATTCTCAGAATTAAAGAAAAGATTAACCAGTTCTCCAGTTTTATTCCATCCGGATAATAATAAACCATTTATTGTTGAATGTGATGCAAGTAACTTTGCCCTTGGTGCTGTTTTATCACAAAAGGATGATAATAATAAATTACATCCAGTTGCATATTTCTCAAGAACCTTACAAGGTACAGAAATTAATTATACTATTACAGACAAGGAGTTGTTAGCTATTAGAGAAGCCTTTTTGGCATGGAGACATTTATTACTTGGTGCGAAATACAAAGTAACTGTTTATACTGATCATAGGAACTTATTATATACCCTTGGTGGTAAAATTGGTAATCAAAGGCAACATAGATGGCATATGTTCTTCCAAGAATATAATTTTGAATTAATTTATAGACAAGGTTCCAATAATGGAAAACCTGATTCTCTTTCAAGAAGACCAGATTATATAAAAAATAATGAAGAAACTAAAACCGAAAATATTCTTGACATAAAAAATATAAAGGAAGTTCCATGTTTTATTGGTGTTGTTAGCGATCTTTTAGAAAGAATTATAGAAGCTACAAAAACAGATGCCACAGCTGATGATATTAGACTCTATTTTAGCCCACAGAATATTAAAAATGATATGTCCTATAAACCCTTTAGGAAAATGAATAAGTTCAAAATAAAGGATAATATTATATTATATAATAATTTAATTTATATTCCTGAAATTTTAAGATTAGAAATCTTAACTAAATATCATGAAAAGCCTTCCGCTGGTCATCTTGGAATTAAAAGAACTCTTGAATTAATTACAAGAAACTTTTGGTGGCCCAAAATGCAAGATGATGTTACAAAATTTGTCAATTCCTGTGAATGTTGTGCAAGAAACAAAATTAATAGAGTTAGGAAATATGGCTTTCTACAACCGTTGGAAGCACCTGATAGACCTTGGAAATCTATAGAAGTTGACTTTTTATGTGGCCTCCCGGATTCAAAGGGATATACGGTAATAATGGTTGTAGTGGATCGTTTCTCTAAAATGATTCACTTAATACCTTTCAAACAAATTCCTGATGCAAAACAAACTGCCAAAGCATTTATGAATAATGTTTATAAATTACATGGTCTTCCTTATGATATGTATACAGATAGAGGTCCTCAGTTTACAAGTGCACTTTGGAAGGAATTCATGAAATTACTTAATATTAAATCCAAATTAGCTACAACAGATCATCATGAGACTGTTGGTCAAGTTGAGAGATGCAACTCCTTTATTGAACAGTATTTAAGAGCTTATTCAAGATCTTATTATCACGACGATTGGATTAATTGGATCTATCTTGCAGAGTTCGCTTATAATAATTCATTCAATGAATCTACGAAAGAAACACCTTTCTTTATTAACTATGGATTTCATCCATCTATGGACGAATACTTCTTACTACCCCAAGTTGATACTAATAGTAAATTTATTAAAAATGTAAGTACAAGTTTTAATCATATTAAAGATGTCTTATTAAGATCTAAAGAATTATATAAAAATTATGCGGATAAGAAAAGGATGCCACCTCCTGTAATAAAAGAAGGTGACTTGGTTTGGATTCAAGCACCTCCTTCCTTAAATATTGAAGATTGTTCTAAACTCGCTCCTTGTAAATATGGACCTTACAAGGTAATCGATGTTTTAGAGAATAATAATTATAAAATTGATCTTAAAAAGTCACCTTTTCCAAAACATCATCCAATCTTTCATATCTCTGAATTGGAACCTTATGTTCCAACTCCGCAGAAGTTTTTAAATAGAAGTTCGCACAATGAATCCATTAATGATATTATTGAAATTTCTGGATTTAGGACAAACTACAAGAAAAACTGCTACGAATATAGAGTTAGATACAAATATAAAAGTTCAAGTAATTGGGTGCCTTCTTATGAAGTTGAAAATAATCCAAGGAATCAAAGAATATATCAAGAATATTTAAAGAATAATAGAAAATTCACTTCTCTTTCTTATAATTAAAAAAAAAAAAAAAAAAAAAAAATTATTATACTTAAGCTATAAATAGTATATTAAATAATAATATTTCAAAATTAAATTAGTTAATTTAAAATTTTACATTTCAAAATTTCAAAAATTTTTAAAAATCGAAATTTAATAATACTTTATTTATTTTTTACATTATTATATTCATTAAATTATAAATTTTCACTATATTTAAAAATTTTCAATTTAATGCATAAAATTAAGATGAAATTTCAATTTAAATTTCAAAATTTCAAATTCACATTTTTTCAACGAAATTTTAAATAAAATTCACACCATTATATTTCTCGATATTTAATTTTATAACAAAATTTTAATTTCAGTAAATTTTGACAATTTCGAAATTTCCATGAAATGGCCACTTGTAATGTGTTCTTTAAAGGACTCATGTGACCTTTTTACTGATATGCGGGACTTTTATGTGCTACTAATTTTTAATAGTATCGTTATATTTAATTAACCTTTATTAATATATTTTAATTTATAAAACCCAATTAACCAAGGGTCTTCTCTAAAACTACAATCAAGAAGAGTAGTTATTAGGAATCTTTATAATAATTTAATTATTAATAATAATAAATATACATTTAAAATATATTATATCGGAGTATAGTATAATATATAATAAATATAACTATATAATTCTTAAAATGAAAATAAGAATAATAAAGTTAAATATATAAGAATATAATTATATAATAAATATGAATATAATAAATAATATCAACTATATATATTTAATTATAATTAAAATAACTAAAACTATTTCATTATATTATATATTATAATATATAGAAGTATTATGTATTTTTAATATAAACTTTAAAATAAATATGAATAGTTAAGTTATATATATAATAATATTCTTATTATATATATTTAGAAGAAATTAACTATTTAATTTAATATATTTAATATATTTCATATTATAATGAATAATATATATAAATATTGAATAATATATGAATAAGAAATTATTTCAAATATTATTATTGACAAAAGAGATATAAATTTAATATTTAATAATTATTATTAAATATACAAATATGTTGCTACACATATTTGTTTTATATCATTACTTCAAAAAAAAAAAAAAAAAATTTTTTAAAATATACAATTTTATAAATATAATAATTTCTTTATGTAACGTTACACAAAATCGTCTGGAATCCGATTTTTGTGGAAGGGCGTTGTTGAAATTACAACTGAATTAAATTTCAATTTCAATTAATTTCAATTAAAATTATTAAAAACAAAATAATTAATAAAAATTTATAATTCATTAATTATTCTTTAAATTTTATTTATTTTATAATATTATAAGTTATTTGATCATCTTAGGACCAGCTTAGGCCTACTGATTCTAATGATATCATATTAAACTTAAATATTATTAATAAATAAAATATTTATTCAACATGAATCATGATATAAAACAAATATGTGTAGTAACATATTTGTATATTTAATAATAATTATTAAATATTAAATTTATATCTCTTTTGTCAATAATAATATTTGAAATAATTTCTTATTCATATATTATTCAATATTTATATATATATTATTCATTATAATATGAAATATATTAAATATATTAAATTAAATAGTTAATTTCTTCTAAATATATATAATAAGAATATTATTATATATATAACTTAACTATTCATATTTATTTTAAAGTTTATATTAAAAATACATAATACTTCTATATATTATAATATATAATATAATGAAATAGTTTTAGTTATTTTAATTATAATTAAATATATATAGTTGATATTATTTATTATATTCATATTTATTATATAATTATATTCTTATATATTTAACTTTATTATTCTTATTTTCATTTTAAGAATTATATAGTTATATTTATTATATATTATACTATACTCCGATATAATATATTTTAAATGTATATTTATTATTATTAATAATTAAATTATTATAAAAATTCCTAATAACTACTCTTCTTGATTGTAGTTTTAGAGAAGACCCTTGGTTAATTGGGTTTTATAAATTAAAATATATTAATAAAGGTTAATTAAATATAACGACACTATTAAAAATTAGTAGCACATAAAAGTTCCGCATATCAATCATTTGGTCATGTCATCCTTGATTCATAAATTAATGTTTATGTATTAATTTATGTTATATTGATTTAATTAATTATTAATTATTAATTACTATATTAAATATTTAAATTTAATATTATATTATATATATTAGCTAATATATTAGATTAAAAAATATAATTTATTTAAATTAAACATATTCTTATACTAAATATTATTATTATCAACTTTATATTATTATTATCAATATTCTCAAATCTACAAAGTATAAAAAGAAAATTCAAATTTATCTTTTTGTTCTTTGTAAGGTTATAGTTAACCTATTATAATATAACTATATATTTTTATTAATAAATAAAAATTTTTATCATATCAAACCAATTATTACTTTAATTAAGTGTTAAATTAATAAATTTAACTTTATAACTCTTTTATTTTAGTAATTTACTTATATCTATATAGTTATATTATATAGATATATCAACCTGATTCCTCGTTAAATTCAATCTGTCTACTTTTTAACATTAAATATAATAAATAATTAGTTAAATTATATATATGTATATTATAATAATAATAAAAAAAAAATAGTAATATAAAATTATTAAATTTATCTAATTAGTTAATAGCCAATAGAATTTAATTTATAGTTAATTAGAAGTATAAAAGAAAAATTATTATAACTCTTAAAAGGAAGGAGGTTTTATTTTTGGAAAAAAAAAATAAAAAAATAAAAAAAAAAAAAAAAAAAAAAAAAAAAAAAAAAAATTTAGTTTAAAATAAATATATTCGGGGAATATATTTATTTATAAAAAAAATTATATAGTTATAGGTTAATTAGGAATAAAAAAATTAATAAGATATTTAATAAGATCTTTAATAATATTTTGTTATAAAATTGTATTACGACCAAAACAGTTTAAATAAAATAAATAAAACGACAAAATACTTTGTTTTAATATAACGTGTATTGTAATTATATATTTCTATATTAGAATATATTTCTTTTATCTAATACAATCTTGCTAACTCACAAAACATTGATACTTATAAAAATAACGTATCAAAATTTGGCGCCCAACGTGGGGGGGAAGCAAGATCAAATAAATTAATATGAAAATAATAAGAAAATAATAATTACAATATATTTATCATAGTAGAATATTATTTTTATATATATATATATATAAATTTTCATTTATTTTTTTTTTAATTAAAGTAAATTTTTTTTACAATGTTTGACGCTACTAAATTACAAAAGAAACTACCATATCTGGCAGATTATGGTAAAGATGTAGACAGCTGGATGACCGACTTTGTTAAGACAATAAAGTTATATGACATAATGGAACCAAGGCGAATTTTTATTTGGGTCAAGGAAGCTGTGGAAGAAGATATTCAAGGAGCTTTACAATCATTGGTAGTAAGACGAGGAGATGAAATGAGGTATCCCACATTTAAAGAAATTCAAAATACAATTGAAGAACATTTGCATATTACGGAAAATGATAAATGTACAGTTCTCAAAACAATACAAATAAATCAAGAAGAATCAATTAAAAAGTTTAATTACAGATATAAGAAATTATATAATAAACTCAGTTTAGAATATAGAAGACTTATATCTGTAAAGGATTACACGAATGCTATTAGCTCCCGCTCCCGTGTATTTCCATGTTCAAGAGTTATGGTTGCAGAATGTGATACAATAAATGAGGCGTGCAAAATTGCAGAAGTAGCTGAGGAGACTGAAAAAGAAATAACAAATATAAATCAAAGAAATGAAATTAATAATGTGAGAAATCATATTATGTTTACTCAGAATCAGCCAGATAATAGCTTACTAATGCAACACCCGTTCTACAAAAACTTACAGCTAAACCAATTACCTATGAACCATAATAATAATATATTTCAGGAAAGAAATAACTGGAATTCTAAATCTAGATTATGGAACAATAATAACAATTTCAGAAATCCAAATTATGTATATCACATGAGTAATCCATATAATAATCCAAATTATTACTTGAATAATACAAATGATATTAATAAAATGAACAATGGAAATTTTACAAATCGTTATAATAGTAGATTTAATTATAATAAATTTTCACACAATAATAATATTAATCAATATATGAATAATAATAACAAATATAATATGAATAATATGAATAATAATCAACCATCCAATGAAATAAGAGACAGTAAAATTAATCATTATTTAAACAATTTGAACAACAATATTAATATAACAAATGATGATAAAGAACATGACAATCAAAGGTTTAACAATAATAAATTTAATACTAATAATATGATTCAATCTTTTAATTCTCAAAATGGAAATAATCACAACAATGGAATAGAAAATAATAATGTTATTAATACATTAGTAACTAATAAAAACTCAATTAACAACAATAATAACAACCATGTGAATTGTTACCGTTGCACAATGAATGGACATAGAGCTTCAGAATGCCCTTATACATTTAAACAATTGGCTGAATTGGAAGAAAAAGGTTTGATAAATAAACATTTAAACCAATAGATGGAAGAAGGACAACTTCCATTAACCAAACCAATAAAATAATGTTTAAAAATAATGACTCATATAATAATAATTATAATAAAATAATGTTTAAAAATAATGACTTATATAATAATAATAATAATAACAATAATATAATGACAATGGTAGACGATAAAAAAATATTACCTATAATTAATAATAATATTAAAGAAAAACAAAATTGTAATGACCTTAATATAAACAATAACAATAATACTTCACAAAATATATTAAATAGACCAATTGAAATTGTAGCAGCCGCTACTCGAAATTCAAGAAATAAAATTAACAAACATAATGAAAAACCATACAATAGAAAGGAAGTAAGATTTAATTTAAAGGACAATCCAAAACCAATACAAACAGCAGCTATGAGTCATAATAGTATTGATAATAATACTATTGATAATAAAATTAGTACTAATAATAGTATTAATAATAATAATAATAAAAGTAATAATAATAATAATAACAAAAATAATATCAATTATAGTAATACAAATGCTAATTATAATTATAATAATATTAATAATCATAATAATAGTATGAATAATGATCATGAAAATAATAATATGAATAATAATAAAATTAATTATAAAATAGATAATTATAATGATAATAATAACGACAATAATAATGAAGAAAATAATATTTATAATACCTTTAAGGAAAATATTGACATAAATGATGATGATTATACTACTAATAATACAAACATTAGTCAAACAGTTGAACCCGGAAGTATAGAATCCAATGAAGATGCAATCATGATAGAAGAATCTGAAAATGATGAAAACAATGGTGATGCTGATGAAAGTCATAATATTAAAAATCATAATAAGTCCTTATCTGGTAATGTAGAGAATTCCATTAGTGCAAATAGTAAAAATAAGAATGAAGCTCCTAATAAAAAAAATTATAATACCCAAAAACTAGAGTACCTTGATCCTTCATTTATCACAGAGAAAAATATTAGAAAAGTTAAAAACAAAAATAAAGAGGAGAGAATTAAAGATATAAAAAATAAAATGAAAGAAATGAATACCAATACCAAGACAAGTGAAACTCCAATGAAACAAACTGAAAAGCACATCAAACTCATGGAAGCCTTTGGTGATTATTATATTCAAGAATTGATAAAAGAAATTGCATCAACTGATGTAATAACAAAATTGGTCTACCTTTTAGATCTCTTCCCAAAATTTCGAACAGAATTCTTAAAAGCTTTAAAATTAACACTTAAACAAACAATAACAAATGTAATGACAATTATTATTTATTTTGTGAAATATTTTTAGATACTTGCGCCAGTGTCAATGTTATTACACGTTCCGCTTTAAATAAATTAAAAATCAACAAATCTTCTATTGGTAGAATCTCTGAAACAATATTTCAAGCATACTCAAATTCCTCAATAGATAGTGATATCTATGATTTACAAGTCTCTATTGGTAGCAGAACTTTTAATGAATATTTTAGGGTAATCGAAAAAGATGATATTTTTGATATCTTGATTGGTGTTGATTCTCTAAAGAATAATAGATTTGATATTAACTTAGTAGATGATACTTTATATTATATTGATGAAAATAATAATTACATTAAACTAGCAGATCTATTTTATGACATTAATCTTAATAATACTTACAAGGATGATGAAGAAATAGAAAAACATCAAACTACCAAATCTGAACCTTTTTTATTAACAATTACAGTAACCAATGATAAAGAAATTACGAATACTAATGAATTACCTAACACGAAAGAACATTTAATTAATGAAATAATATCTTCTGTTCCTGATAATTTTAAAAATGAAATTAGTAAAATATTTTCAAAATTTAAAAATGTAATAGCAATCAAAACAGATGACTTAGGAAAATCAAAATTGTTACCTCATAAAATTGATTTAATTCCTCAGTCTACACCGATAAAATTAAAAGCTTACCGGTTATCTAAAGCACAAACAAAGGCTCTTAAGAAAATCTTGATTAAGCTAATAGAAAACAAATTAATAGAATCATCCTATTCTTCATGGGCATTTCCAGTAGTACTAGTTCCGAAGAAAAACGGCGACTGGAGAATGTGTGTCGACTTTAGGGCTTTAAACAATATAACTATTAAGGATTCATATGCTTTACCCTTAATTGATGACATATTAATGTTTATTGGAAGGAACGCAAAAATACTCTCTACTATTGATCTTTTTTCTGGTTATCATCAGGTTCCAATGAACCCTGATGATAAAGATAAAACAACATTCACTACCATGTTTGGAAACTACAAATTCTGTGTAATGCCGTTCGGTTTATGTAACGCACCGGCTACTTTTCAACGTGAAATGAACCGGATTTTTTTTGATTTAATTGGAGTATGTTTATTTGTATACATCGATGACTTGGTAATTTTTTCGGATTCGATTGAATCACATATCATCCATCTCACTAAGGTATTCCAAATTTTAGCTGATAATGGGTTAAAAATAAATATTGAAAAGTGCTCATTCTTTAAAACAGAAGTTATACTATTAGGACACACTTTATCTACTAAAGGAATCTCACCTATTCCGGATAAAGTGAAGGTCATCATGAACTGGCTTCCTCCTAAAAATATCACTCAACTTAAATCTTTTCTTGGAGCCGTTGATTATTATAGGAAATTTATTAAAAATTTCGCTCAGATAGCAAATCCCTTGTTTAACTTATTAAAAAAAGATGTCACCTATATCTGGTCTGATAACTGTAATTCAGCTTTTGAAAAACTTAAAAATTCTTTGATGATTGCCCCTATTTTGACCCCACCAGATTATTCAAAACCTTTCATCATAAGAACAGATGCATCAAGAGATGGCCTTGGAGGAGTTTTATTACAACTAGATAAAAATGATACTGAAGTTCCCATATATTTCGAAAGTCGTTCTTTATCTCCATCTGAATGTAACTATAGTGTCACTGATTTAGAAGGAAAAGCAGTTTTTCACTGTGTAAGAAAATTTAAGCCATACTTTTCTTGTAGTAAGTTTCCCACAGTAGTTTTTACTGATCATAAGCCATTGGTTAGCATCTTCGCTAAAAGAGAACCTTCCAACAGTAGACACCTCAAATGGGTCACTGAATTGAGTATTTTAAATGTAAACGTCCAATTTGAAGAAGGGAGGAAGAACGTAATAGCCGATGCATTATCCAGACTGCCTATAAAAGAATTAAAAATTAATAAAGAAACAGTAAATACATTAGTTAATAATAGTAATATTAATAATATTTCACTTAACAGTAATGATGATGATATTAATAAATTTATGAATGATTTCATTAACAAAAGAATCATAAATATCGATGGTATTGAATATTATAAACAAGGAGAAAACATAAGGAAAGTTATTAAAGAAAGAAGAAAACAACTGGAACTAGTTAAGGATGCACATCAAATTGGCCATGAAGGTATCTATAAAACTTATAATAGATAAAAAGAGATTATTATTGGAAATCTATGAAAAAGGATGTTCAAATGATAATTAAAAGTTGTCATCGTTGCCAAATATGTAGATCACAAATTCTTAATAAGAACGTAGAAAGTATAGCTACTCCTCCTGGATATCCCTTTTCAAGAGTAGGCTTAGATTTGGTTGGTCCTTTACCACCTACAAAAAATGGTAATAAATATATAATTGTATTAGTAGATTACCTGACTAAATGGGTGGAGGCAGAACCTCTAGAGAAAATAGAATCAGATGATATTATTAAATTTTTAAAAATGGTATTTTCCAGGCACGGAATTCCTGAAATTTTAATAACGGATAATGGACCACAATTCATTTCAGATAAAACAAAAGCATTCTTAGACTTACATGATGTTTACGTGCACTATGCTACTACTTACCACCCTGCAACTAATGGAGAAGTTGAAAATCGAAACAGAGAAATCAGTAAATACTTACGGTTACTTGGTAAAAAGGTGGATACTTGGGACGAAACTCTATACAGCGCTTTATGGGCTCTCCGCACCGCAAAGAATGAAGTTACTAAATTTAGCAGCTTCGAATTATTATACGGGAGACGAGACTTACAACCATTCGAACTTACCTTAAATATAGAAAAAAGGAATGAAATGGAAAGTGAAGAGGAATATTGGCTTAGGAAATTTATCACTCATGACAAATGGATCAGGGAAGCAGTGAATAATATAGAAACTGCAAATAAACTTTGGGAGGAACGTCGAAAACAAATTAAGAGGATGAGATCTAGTTTTAAACCTGGTGACTTAGTTCTTATTAGAGTATTTAATAGACGGAAGTTGGACCCTTTCTTTACTGGACCTTTGAAGATTGTTAAACAAGAATTAAATACAGTTACCGTATGTGACCCCATTACTGGTGAAATTGCAGATAGGAACATACATATAAAAAATGTTATTCCATATTTTACAGAAGTAAGTTTATACGATGAAGATGAGAATGAATAGTATACTAACAATAATAAGAATATATATGAAAATATATAAATAATAAAATTAAATAATAATATAAATAATATATATATAAAAAAAAAAAAAAAAAATATATATATATACATATATATATATATATATAATAATTGTAAACATAAATAGTAAAAATAGTATAAATATATATAATATAATAGTATATAGTGATATAGATAGTATAATAATATAAATGATAATTAATACAAGTAAAAATAATATAGATAGTATAATAAAATAAATGATATATAATGAGTAATATAATAATATAGATAGTATAATATAAAATCAAAAGTTCAACACTTAAATTGGATTCCAATTCAAAAGATTAATTTATATTTTTTTTTTTTTTTTGGTTAATTAAAAATGTTTCTTTATTAAGATAATAATAATACATTGATGGTAATTTAAAAAAAAAAAAAAAAAAAAAAAAAAAAATAATAATAATAATAATAATATATATATATGTATGTATATAAATATATAATGAGAACGTCGTTAAAATCAGTAAGTTATGAAATCAACAATTCGAAAGGTATTCAAGTGTAAGATTTTTTTAAAATACATACATTTAAATATATAAAATACAATATAATAAAACAAGAAATAATATATATAAAAGATAATATATACAATAATTATGTATAACAACATTAACAAATGAATTAAGTCGATTAATAATAATAATTACGGAATTAATTATATCTAATAGTAAATAAATAAATATATATATATAAACATTATACAATTATACATACCTAAAAAAAAAAAAAAAAATAATAATAATAATAAGAAATTTACATTGATAAACTTCACATGTTCAATGAAGTAATAATTGGCCAATAAGATAACAATAATTCATATAAATTATTTTTTTTTTTTTTTTTTTTTTGAACAAAGATTAAATACAACCATAATAAAAACAATAAATTAGTAAATTTCAATGGATTTAATTATATATACATATATTTTTAAGGACTTCAAGGGACGAAGTCTAGGCTAAGCGGGGGCGTCTTGATGCAGTATTTAAATAAAAAGAGAAAATTATCAAGAAATAATAATTAAATATAATAAATAATTAGTTAAATTATATATATGTATATTATAATAATAATAAAAAAAAATTGTAATATAAAATTATTAAATTTATCTAATTAGTTAATAGCCAATAGAATTTAATTTATAGTTAATTAGAAGTATAAAAGAAAAATTATTATAACTCTTAAAAGGAAGGAGGTTTTATTTTTGAAAAAAAAAAATAAAAAAATAAAAAAAAAAAAAAAAAAAAAAAAAAAAATTTAGTATAAAATAAATATATTCGGTGAATATATTTATTTATAAAAAAAAATTATATAGTTATAGGTTAATTAGGAATAAAAAAATTAATAAGATATTTAATAAGATCTTTAATAATATTTTGTTATAAAATTGTATTACGACCCAAACAGTTTAAATAAAATAAATAAAACGACAAAATACTTTGTTTTAATATAACGTGTATTGTAATTATATATTTCTATATTAGAATATATTTCTTTTATCTAATACAATCTTGCTAACTCACAAAACATTGATACTTCTAAAAATAACGTATCAAATGTGATAAAGAACGAACATATTATGGATTATTAATTAGAATTTCAACTTACTTTAGAATCCATTATATTATTCTTTACTTAATATTACTTTACTATATTTTCTATACTAAAATATTTTCTAAATATATTTTTTTTTTATTTTTATTAAAAGTTTCTAAAATATTATCAATAATTCTATATTTTTATTATTAATATCAATATCTATAATTTAACCTTAAATTTTATTATTTTATTAAAGTGTTTATTATCAATATTAATATTTTATTTTTATTTTCAAATATATTATTCTATTATTATTATATTGTATCAATATTAAACTTGTATTTTTTTTAGTATTTTATTTTATTTTTAAATTGATTATTTAATATTTTTATTCCCCACAAATAAAATCAAATCTTAATTGATTAATAATAAATATTAAATATATTATAGTTTTTAAATTTATTTTATATAAAATATAAGAATATTATATTAACATTCTTGATTAAAAAACTTTATTTTCCTGTAAAATCTTTTTAAATTTTGTTTGTTACTTTTCGTATATATTAAATAATTTAGTTTTAGTATATGAAAAATAATATAAAATTATATAAACAAAATTTATTAAAATAAAAATACTTATGAATTAGTTAATTTAAATTAATATAAAATTTTAATTAATTAGTAATAGTAAATTATTTTTTTTTAAATATGATAATAAAATGTAGAAAGGCTTTACATATTTATTTTTTTCAAAAAGTATAAATAAGTGAAGTTTTTCAATAATTAAAATGTAGACAGAAAAATATTAAAAATAAATAATTAAATAAAAATTCTAATAAAACCCGAACCATAACAAATGTGATACAAGATGAAAAGAAAAATAATGATATTTTAAAATTATTATTAAATTATACTAATTATATAAAGTTTGTAAAATATATATTATTATAAAATTAATTATATAAAAATGATGAATTATATTAATTATAAATCATATAAAATAATATTATTATAGTATAAAATTTAATTATTATAATATAAACTTTTATATTAATGTTTATATAAAATATAATAATTATGATTTAATATAGAGATAATAATTATGAAAAAATATATATAAAAATATTATTATAAAAAAAAAAAGTTTTTGTTAAAAATTATTGATATATGTTAATTAGTAATAGTTGATTTAATATAAGAAAAATGTTTTAATTAGTTAAGATAGTAGTTTAGTTATTAGTTTTAATAAAATTAGTTGTTTAAGTAATTAATTATAGAATATTATAATTAAATTATAATTATTCATAGTTAATTAATATGATAAAAATAAAATAAAATAAAATAAAATAAAAATAAAAATAAAATATTACAAAACAAATATCATAAAATAAAAATTTTAAATAACTAAATAAAATAATTAATATTATTATTAGAATATATAATTTAATACAATTCCCCAGTGTAGCGCCCAAAACTATTGTAAATACGAATATTTAAAATATATCGTATCATATTTTTGGTGGAGAATCCGGGCGCTGCACTATTAAATTATATGAAAATAATAATAATATTATAAAAAAAAAAAAAAAAATTATTTTTTTTATTAAAATATATATATATATATATAATAGTAAAAATAAATAAATAATATTAGAGATAAGTCGAATTAAATAAGAAAATAAATTACGTATTAAATATAAGTTTTGTTTCATTTTTTTTTCCTTTTTTTAGTAGTAAGTTAATAATGGTTGACGCTTCCAAAGTAAAACTTGATCTACCATATCTATGTGACTATGGTAAAGACATAGACACATGGATAGAAGATTTTAAGGGTGTCATGGAAATGCATGACATCCAAAATTCATCTAGAATTTTTGTATGGCTAAAAATAGCCGTTGAGGCTGACTTGAGGAACGTTTTGAAATCATTAGTAACCACTCGGAATAATATCACAGGGTATCCAAACTATAAAGAAGTGCAATCAGCTATTGAAAAGTATATGGATATAAAACCAGCTGATAAATGCTCAGTTTTAAAAAATCTGAAAATAAAACCAAATGAAAATATAAAGAATTTTAACTACCGTTATTTAACCTTGTATCATCGATTAGATAGAGATTATCAGAAGATTATATCAGTCGATGATTATTTAAATTCAATAAAATCAAGAATATATGTTCATTCTCAAATTCTCTTAGCCGAATGTGATACCTTGTCGGATGCTTTTGAAGTGGCTGTAAGAGCCGAGAAAGCCGAAAAAAGGACTATAGGAAATAATGAATTTCTCAACACTTCTATGGTCTTCCAAAATAATTCTAATTGTCAAAATTCTTTATTAGAACATCCATTATATAGAGGATTGACCGAAGGAAATAGGGATTTAGATAACTCTATACAAAATGCGTATTATGTGGGCAATGCTGATCTGTTTTCTACTGGTCGATATCGTCAAGAAAGATTTAATTCAAGGTATAATAATAACAACAATAATAATAATCAATTTAGAAATTTTACTTGCTACCTCTGTGGCGAACCAGGTCACAAAGCAAGAGAATGTAACAAAAGAAATTTAAGAAATAAAAATAAATCTCTTAATTATAGTCAGGATCAGAATCAATTAATGACCTTCTGAAAATTTAATTCTGGATTTAATAATGAAAATAATTATAATAATAATGGAAATAGAATGTTTAATAACGGAAATAATGGAAATAATTATAATATTAATAATAATAATAATAATAATAATTATAATACTCTATATGATAATAATAATTATAACAGTAATTATAATAACAATAATAATAATTATAATAATTTCTATAACAGTAATATTAATAGTAGCAATAATAGTAATTATAATAATTTCAATAACAGTAACAATAATAATAATAATAATAATTTCAATAACAGTAACAATAATAATAATAATAATTTTGGTAACTATAATAATAATTCCAATAATAATAATATTAACAATGGTAATTATAATTTTAGGAACAACAACAATAGAGGAAAAAATAATTATAATAACAATAATAATTATAATAATAACAATTATAGCAATAATAATTATATTAATAGCAATTATAACAATAATAATTATAATAACAATAATATGTATAATAACAATAATAATTATAATAGAAATAATAATTATAATAGTAATAGTAATTATGGAAATAATAATTATAATAGTAATAGTAATTATGGAAATAATAATTATAATACTTATAATACTAATTATGACAACTATAACAATGATAACTACAACAATGCAAGAAATATGGAGGAAATAAAAAATAAAAGTAATCCTAGGTACTTTGATAATCAAAATCCTCATCAGCAAAATATTAGAAGCGATAGCAATTTAAAATAGATTATGGGAGAAGGCCAACTTCCAGTAAACAAACCACCCTTTTATGTATAAATAACGACAATTATTGTAATGATAACTTCAATAATCATTATAATAATAATAATAATATTAATGAACCTAATAATTATAATGAAAATAATATATATTATAAGAATATTAAAAATAAAAATAATAATTTACTAATTAATAATAATGAAAGAAATGAAAATTATGGAAATAGTGAAGAAATGGATATCAAGAATAAAGACAACAACTATAAAAACAATGAGAATATTTATTTAGTTAATAGAAAAGATAATTTTAATACCAATTCCAATGATAATGATAATAATAATTATAATATTTATAATATTTATGATAATTATAATAGTAATAATAATTATTGCAATAAACCAAATTGTAACAATAACAATAATACTAATAATAACAATAACTTTAATAATAACAATAACCATAAAAATAACAAAAATAATAATTACACATAAAATAATAATTACATTAATAATGATAATAATAGTAATAGTTATAATAATAATAATAATAATAATAATAGTAATAGTTATAATAATAATAATAATAATAATAATAGTAATGATAATCATAATAATAGTTATAATAATAATTATAATTTTGTTAATAATGGTAATAATTATAATAATGATGATTATAATAATCGAGGTAATATTAATAACGATAATTATAATAATAATAGTCATAGTTATATTAATAATAATAATATTAATATTAATAATAATAGTGATATTAATAATAATGGTAATATTAATAATAATAATAGTAATTATAACAATAAGAATCTTAATAATAATTATAGTAATAGTGATTATAGTAATGATAATTATAATAATAACGATACTAATAATTACAATCATAATAATAATTATAAAAATTACAATAACTATAATTATAATTATAATAATAGTATTATGAAATGTAATAGTGATAATGTTAATATGAGAAATGATAATAATGATTATTATATCGATGATAATAATAATCATTATAATAATTGTAATAATCATTGTAATAATAATATTAAGGATAATGATAATGAAAAAAATGATTATTATAATAACAATTATAATAAAAATAATAATAATAATGTTTATTTAAGAGATACCAATGAAGAATTCCAGGATGAAGTTGTTTTTGCTGCTCAGAGAAAAGGCAAACAAAATAAAGAAAAATAAAGAAAAATATAAGGGGCCTTATAAAGAAACACAAAGGCTTCATCTCAAAGATAATCCAGTTCCTATTCACACTCCAGCCATGAAACAAATAAATAATAATAATGATAATTATAATGATAGTAATAATAATGAGGAACTAAATAATAATAAAATAAGTGAAGGTGAAAATCCTTCTCCTACAAAAAAGGTTAATTTTAGAGAAAATCCAGATATTATTGAAATTAATAATAATGGAAATATTCGAGATGAAGATAATATGAATTTAGAGGATGATCCAAATAATTTAAATTATAATAATAATAATAATCATAATATTAATATTGATGATTATAATAATAATATTAACAATAATGACAATTCTAATAATATCAATAATAATAATAATAATAATAATAACATTAATGATAATATTAATACTAATAATGATAGTAATAATAACTCAGAAAAATTGGAACATTTAGATATATCATATATAAACCAGCCAAATATTTCAAACGCAAAAAAAATTAACAAATTAAATAGAATTAAGGAGATAATATCCAATACTACAAACAAAAATGAAAATGGAGGTAATACTAAGACGTCAAAATTAGAGAAACATATTAAAAAAATCAATTTGGTTGATAATTATGATATAAATGACCTAGTTAAAGATGTTGCCAATATAGAAGTCAAACTTAAACTGGCACACTTATTGGACTTATGTCCTAAATTTCATACCGGGTTTAACAAAGAACAAAAATTAATTAAAAGTACCAGTAAAGAATTTTTAATAAATGCTTTATCATTACTAAGCGACTATAAAGTTATCAAAGTAAATGGTACTATTGAAGGATCCTACGCAGAAATATTCTTAGACTCTTGTGCAAGTGTTAATTTAATTACTGCTGCTGCATTCGAGAAGTATAAAAATAAATAAAACGGCCGTTGGAACTATTTCGGAAAGAATATTCCAGGCTTATTCTAATAATTATATTTCTTCGGATGTATACGAATTAGAAATTGAAATAGGCGGCTACACTTTCAAAGACTATTTCAGAAAAATAGAAAAAGATGATATTTTCGACGTGTTAATTGGTATTGACACGCTTAAGAAAAATAGATTTGTGCTAGATTTAGTTGATGATACTTTATCACGTAAAAATGATAATGGTGATTTTATTGAACTTTCTAATTTAATGTATAATGTAAATTTTTCTAATGTTAATGATTTAAATATTAATAAAAATGATTCTGAAAATTATGTTACGCGTTGTGATGGTATTATCAATTATTGTGCGTGTTCAAATTTTTTGTGTAATGATACTTCTAATATAAATATTAGTGATTTTGATAATTTAATATTATCTAATGATGAAGTTCTTAATAATAATGATTTATTTTCTATTGATAATAATGTGTTATTTCTTAATAATGATTCAAAAATTTGTCCCGCTATTCTTTTAATAACTTCTGATGATAATTCATCTTTTGTCGATTTAAAATCTCTGCAAAATGATAAGAAAATTTCGCTTGTACACGACATATTATCTGAAGTACCTTCTTCTATTAGAGATTCAATTAAAATTTTATTTTTATCATACACGGATATTTTAGCTGTTAAAACAGATGATTTAGGTAATTCTAAATTATTTCCTCATAGAATTAATTTAGTTCATGGTACTCACCCTGTTAAACAGAGAGCATATAGACTCTCTAAAGTACAAGTAGATGCTCTAAAAAAAGAAATAATTAAACTCATTAACAATAAATTAATTGTTCCTTCAAATTCTCCTTGGTCTTCACCAGTTGTTCTTGTGTTAAAAAAAATGGTCAAGTAAGAATGTGCATTGATTATAGAGTAGTAAACAACTGTACGAAGAAAGATACCTATGCCCTTCCTATTATCGATGATATTCTTTATTATGTAGGAAACACCGCAGTTCTTTCAACAATTGATTTATTTTCAGGATACCATCAAATTCCTATGCATCCTGATGATAGAGATATTACGTGTTTTACTACTATTTATGGTAATTTTAATTTTCAAGTTATGCCTTTTGGGTTGTGTAATGCTCCCGCAACTTTTCAAAGGGAGATGAACCGAATATTCTTCGACTTGATTGGTGTTTGTGTCTTTGTCTATATCGATGATCTTGTTGTGTATTCTCCCTCAATGGATCAGCATATTAAAGATCTTGAAAAGGTTTTCAAAATTCTACATAATAATGGATTAAAAATTAATTTAGAGAAATGTCATTTTTTTAAAGAAGAAGTAGAATTATTAGGACACAAATTATCTACTAAAGGAATTAGTCCTATTGATTCAAAAGTGAATGTTATTATGAATTGGTTACCTCCTAAAAATATTAAGCAACTACGTTCTTTTTTAGGTGCTATTGGCTATTATAGGAAATTCATTTATAATTTTGCTCAAATTGCTAAACCATTATATGAACTTACAAAAAAAAATGTTCCTTTTGTATGGACTGATACTACTAATAAGGCTTTTGTTGAATTAAAAAATAAAATAATTTCTGCACCTATTTTATCACCTCCTGTTTTTGAAAAACCATTTATTATTCATACGGACGCCTCTAAATATGGTATTGGTGGAGTTCTTATTCAGTTAGATGAGAATAATGATGAAAAGCCTATTTATTTTGAAAGTCGTACCTTAGTAAATGCAGAATTAAACTATAGTATTACGGATTTGGAAGGATTAGCTGCTTACTACTGTGTTATGAAATTTAGACCATTTTTAACAGGTAATAATTTTGAAACTATTTTGTACACTGATCATAAACCCTTAGTTTATATTTTCAATAATAAAGAACCTACTTCTAGCCGTCATATTAAATGGATTACGGAATTCAGTATTTTAAAAGTTAAAGTCTTATATGAAGAGGGGAGGAGAAATGTAATTGCAGATGCACTTTCAAGATTAAATTCTGGTGAAGATATACAAAATAAGAATGTAGAAGAAAATAAAAATATTATTTTGGAAAACAATTTTAATAAAGATAATAATTCAATTAAAAATATAATTTTAAAAGAGAATATAAGAAATAATAATTCTAATGAAATTAATAAATCAAGAAATAAAATCAGTAGGGAAAATACTAATGACAATTTATTTATAAAAATAGACAATAAAAATGCTATTAAAAATAGCAATTTATCTGAAAAAATAAAAATAAATAATATCACAAATAATCATAAATTATATGAGAATGAAAACAATAATAATTATAATAAAAATAATATCTCTGATAAAAAAATAGAAATTAATGGGTTTAATAAAAATAATAACTTTAATACTAATAATAATTATATTAAATATAACAATTATAATAAAAACAATAATCATAATGAAAATAGCAATTGTAATAAAAATAGCAATTATGATAAAGGCAATAATCCTAATGAAAGTAATTTTGTTGGAAATAATAATAGGAATAAAAATAATAATCTCAATGAAAATAATAATTATAATAAAATTAATTACTTAGATGAAAAATTAAAAAATTGTAACATTATTCAAAATAACTATTCAAATGAAAACAAAGAAAATTATAATACAAAATATAATAATATACATGATGCATATAAAAATAATAATTATTTAACAAAGGAAATAAGTTTTAAAACCGAAATATTAAATAATAATGTAATTCAAAATAATGCATTATTTAGAGATATAAAAAATGAGAGTACAACAAATGAAAATTCAAAAGAAAATGAAAATGAAAAAAATAATATTGTAAATCAAAATAATATAAGCATTAATAATAAATTCAATAAAATTTTGAATATTGATAAAAATATTAACAAAAAATCTCTTAATAAAAATGAACAAGAAGATCATAGAAGTATAACTATAGGAAAAAAGAAATATAATAATATTTTAAAAATTGATAAAATTAATAATAATTTTTCAAATAATAACTTTCAAAAGGATGATAATAATGAAATGTTAAATACTCATTATAATAAAATAAATAATGATATAAATAAAAATTACTCATGAAATATTTTATCTAACAATAATGTATATCTAGATGCAAATTTCGTAATAAATGTTACACCTAATAATAATGATTACAATAATAATAATAATAATAATAATAATAATAATAATGAAATAAATAATAATGAAAATAATAATAATGATGAAAAATTTTTAAATGATTTTATTGATAATTATATAAAACAAAAATTTGTAGAAATAGATGGGATTATTTATTATAAACAAAATAATAATTTATGAAGAGTAATTTTTGATGAAAAAGAAAAATGGAAATTAATTAATTTAGCACATAACGTAGGACATGAAGATTGTTATAAAACCTATCATAGATTAAAAAGAGATTACTTTTGGAAAGGAATGAATAAAGATATAAAAATATTTATAAAATGTTGTAAGAAATGTCAAATGTATAAGCCACAGCCTCAAAATAAATACCCTGAAGATATTCCAACACCACCAGGATTGCCTTTCACAAGAGTTGGTTTAGATTTAGTTGGTCCATTATATACAACTGCTAGAGGAAATAGATATATCATAGTATTAGTTGACTACCTTACCAAATGGGTGGAAGCTGAACCATTAGAAAAAACAGAATCTGAAGATGTAATAAGATTTTTAATTAATGTGTTTTCGAGGCATGGAATACCAGAGTTATTAATTACAGATAATGGCCCACAACTTATTTCAGATAAAACTAAAGCCTTTCTTGATTTGCATGATGTATATGTACATAATGTGGCTACGTATCATCCACCTTCTAATGGAGAAGTTGAGAATAGAAATAGAGAAATTGGAAAATATTTGCTGCTTTTAGGAAAGAATAATAAAGATTGGGATGATATTCTACCTAGTGCTTTATGGGCGCTTAGAACAGCGAAGAATGAAGTAACAAAGTATAGCAGTTTTGAATTACTTTATGGTAGAAGGGATTTGCAACCTTTCGAACTTACAATTAATGTTGATCAAAAACATGAAGATGAAACTGAGGAAGAATATTATTTAAGAAAATTTATTACACATAATAAATGGATTAATGAAGCTATTCAATGAACTATGGAAAGATAGAAGAAAACAGATTAAAAGATTAAGAAGTGAATTTAAACCTGGAGATTTAGTATTAATCAGGAATTTTAATAGAAGAAAATTGGACCCTTATTTTATTGGACCATTAAAAATAGTTAAGCAACAATTTAATACTGTTACAGTTTGTGATCCAATTACTAATGAAGTTGCCGAAAGAAATATACATCTTAAAAATGTTATTCCTTATATAAGTAGTTTTGTAGAAATCACTGATTAATATTAATATTTAAAAAATAATAATAGTTTAAAATAAATCACTACCTAAAAAAAAAAAAAAAAAAAAAAAAAAAAATATAATATATATATATATAATAATCATATAATTATATTACAAAAAAAATATATATATATAATATATATATATATAATAATCATATAATTATATTACAAAAAAAAAAAAAATAATGCCTTATAAATTTTAAAATTTATTATTTCATACAAATATTCTTTAGACTTCAAGGGACGAAGTCTGATCTAAAGCGTGGGCGTTCTGATACAAGATGAAAAGAAAAATAATGATATTTTAAAATTATTATTAAATTATACTAATTATATAAAGTTTGTAAAATATATATTATTATAAAATTAATTATATAAAAATGATGAATTATATTAATTATAAATCATATAAAATAATATTATTATAGTATAAAATTTAATTATTATAATATAAACTTTTATATTAATGTTTATATAAAATATAATAATTATGATTTAATATAGAGATAATAATTATGAAAAAATATATATAAAAATATTATTATAAAAAAAAAAAGTTTTTGTTAAAAATTATTGATATATGTTAATTAGTAATAGTTGATTTAATATAAGAAAAATGTTTTAATTAGTTAAGATAGTAGTTTAGTTATTAGTTTTAATAAAATTAGTTGTTTAAGTAATTAATTATAGAATATTATAATTAAATTATAATTATTCATAGTTAATTAATATGATAAAAATAAAATAAAATAAAATAAAATAAAAATAAAAATAAAATATTACAAAACAAATATCATAAAATAAAAAAAAATTTAAATAACTAAATAAAATAATTAATATTATTATTAGAATATATAATTTAATACAATTCCCCAGTGTAGCGCCCAAAACTATTGTAAATACAAATATTTAAAATATATCGTATCAAATGTGGTAAAGAAGGAACATATAATGGATTATTAATTAGAATTTCAACTTACTTTAGAATCCATTATATTATTCTTTACTTAATATTACTTTACTATATTTTCTATACTAAAATATTTTCTAAATATATTTTTTTTTATATTTTTATTAAAAGTTTCTAAAATATTATCAATAATTCTATATTTTTATTATTAATATCAATATCTATAATTTAACCTTAAATTTTATTATTTTATTAAAGTGTTTATTATCAATATTAATATTTTATTTTTATTTTCAAATATATTATTCTATTATTATTATATTGTATCAATATTAAACTTGTATTTTTTTTAGTATTTTATTTTATTTTTAAATTGATTATTTAATATTTTTATTCCCCACAAATAAAATCAAATCTTAATTGATTAATAATAAATATTAAATATATTATAGTTTTTAAATTTATTTTATATAAAATATAAGAATATTATATTAACATTCTTGATTAAAAAAACTTTATTTTTCTGTAAAATCTTTTTAAATTTTGTTTGTTACTTTTAGTATATATTAAATAATTTAGTTTTAGTATATGAAAAATAATATAAAATTATATAAACAAAATTTATTAAAATAAAAATACTTATGAATTAGTTAATTTAAATTAATATAAAATTTTAAGTAATTAGTAATAGTAAATATTTTTTTTAAATATGATAATAAAATGTAGAAAGGCTTTACATATTTATTTTTTTTCAAAAAGTATAAATAAGTGAAGTTTTTCAATAATTAAAATGTAGCCAGAAAAATATTAAAAATAAATAATTAAATAAAAATTCTAATAAAACCCGAACCATAACAAATGTAAAAGGTAAGTTTATTATTAACTAAAATAACGAATAACAATTAAATCTAAAGCTAAGATAACTTAACACCTCTCTATTCGAGTTGTTAATAATAAACACTAAATTAATTAATTTTATAACTATTATTTCCTATTACACTAGAATATAGCGCAGCACTTTATAACTCTATTTGTTATCAGTTACTGGGCTTACACTGAGTAATATATTTTATTTAATAATTATATTTTATTTATTAATATTAATATTTATATTAACAATTTACGTTAATAGTAACGCTAGTGCGTTATAGTTACAAGTTCAATTATTATTTATACATATCAATAATATTATGATTGGTAAATAATTTAATTTAACTTAGTTTACTAATCACTAAATAAAATATATTTAACTAAGTATTTAACTATATAATTAATTATAAAATAATAAAATTTAATGTACGAAATTAACAAAAGATTTTATTTGATTAGCCGAAATTGCTAGCTGTTTAGAGATACGTTACGTAACCAAAGAACTATCATTGGATAGGCTTGAAGTTACCATGTATCTGTTACAAATAATTTTGTTAAGGAATGAATAAATAATGTTAATTTTATTATTTTTCATAAAAATAACTTAACCACTAAAATTAAATTATTTATTTCCTTACTTGGAGAACTTTCTTATGTTCTATTACTGCCAAATTATTACTAATATTAAAATTATTATTACTAATATAAATTCTTTATCAATATCAATACTTTATTATTAAAATTAATACTATATTATTAATATCAATATTATTATCAATATCTAGTTTTATTAATATGATTTATTCTATCAATATTTTATTATTAAAGAAAATTTTATTTTACAAATATTACTAATACAGATTATTTATTATTAATAAAAATTAATATAATTAATAATGATTTAAAAATATTTTACTTAAATCCATGATCCTTGTCATTAAAATTAGTAATACTTCCTTCCAAAATACACCCTATTTATAATAAGATTAATAATAGATAATAATCTAAAATACTTTTATTTAAAAATAGAATAAAATTAAATAATACTCTATTACTAATAGTTCTGTAAAAGTAATAAAATTATTTTTAAAATATATTATCACTACAATTAATAATAAATAGTTTAGAATTTAATAATATATAATAATTATTTATTATAATAAAATAGATTATGAATTTATAATTTAAATACAATTAAAACATGTAACTCTAAAATATTCTAAAGAAATGGCTTAACCATTTCTAACGATAAAAAAAAATATAAATAGATGAGAAAATTGTATTTGAGAAAAATAATCTTGGAAAAAAATATAATCTTATTGAAGAAATTAAATTATTTTTAGTTTTTAATTGAATAATTTTTAGTAGATAAATAAATAAAATATTTTAAAAAAGATATATTTTAATTTTTAAATTTTTTTTATTTTAGTGTTTATTTTTATATTTATTATTATTCTGTCCCGAACGTCAACAATTTTGTGTAATAATTAATAGAATTATTGCACAAAATTGTTGAGAACTAACTCAAAATAGAATTATTAACTACAATGTTAAGATAATAACTGAATTTCAATTTCAATTTCAATAATTCAGTTATTTGAATTTCAATATTAATAATTAATAATATAATAATTATTATTAAAATATTTAGGAAATAGTCTAGGTCAACTAATTGACTAAATATTATTAACATATTGAAATTAATATATATTAAATAATGTAAACACGTGATTGTCATATTAAATTAATTTCTACATATTATATTTTAATTATAAAATATAATATTTAGCTATATTAGATTCTTATATTTTATTTATATTAAATATTTATATTATTATCTTAGTTTATATTATCAATATCAAACTTATATTAATACTATTACATATTCATATTAATAATTAATATTTTAATAATTAATTATTTTATATAAATACATGTTTAAATCTTTAGATTAATCCTTTGTAGGATTATTGTAATTTAAATTATAGTAATAATTATATAAAATAATAATGTAACAAAATATTATTAAGATTAAATAAAATTTATATTTTAAATAAAAACTTAATTATAAAATTTACTAATAACAATATGTTTTAAGTAAGAGTAAAATTAAATTATTAATTAATTACTATAATTTGGCATCTTGACCTAATCTTTAAGACCAAATTATCTTAAAACTTTAACATACAACTTAACGACTAATTCATTAAGTTGAGAAAATAAAATAAAATAAATTTTTTTTTTACCTTTGGAGTTTATTATAAAATTAATTATAATAATAACACGAAAAATAAGAAGGAAGAAAGATTTGTATAAATTTAATTTTTTAAAACATGTTTTTTGAATAAAATATTTTATTAATTTATTAAAGTTTAAAATATAAAATCGTTACTATTATAACTATATTTTTTTTTATAATAATAACTCTTGATTTCTCAAAGAGAACTCAAGAGCCTTATTTATATTTTTTTATGAAAATAGGGTTAAATAAGAAAGGGTTTTCTAATCTTAACAAATCTCTTATCTAGGAAAAGATTAGATAGAAAAACCTAGATAAGTTTTCGATCGATATTCTATCCATATCGATCATCGCATTAATTAATTAAAACCGATTACTTCTAAAAAGTAATTGGAAAAAATCTTAATTAACCGATTTTCCAATCTAATCTAATGATCGAAAATAAAAGAATAAAATAATAAAAGATATTTCGATCATATAATTTATCCTTATATTAAAAATATAAAATTAAATAGTTAATAAAATACAGAATACATTATAAAATACAGAATACAATACAATACAGAATACATTAGTTACAGTAGAGAATTTAACATATTGTAAATATATTATTTAAAATTAATTAAATAAATTTTGTTAAAATTAATGAATATTTAAAATTAAATTAAATAAATTTTTAATAAATATTATATGTAATTAAATAAAGTTATAGTTATAATAACTTAATTAAGAAAATATAATTATTTGTTAACAAATAATTATAGATTCTTACATTTTGGTATGGGACGCCCTGATAACTATGAAATAAGCAATAAATTTGAGAATAATGTCACGAATACTAGTGGATTTGAAGTTAAAATTCACTATTAGATCAATTGAAATTTAATTTAGTTATTGACAAAAATTATTTTAATTCGATTTTAATTATAAAAATAAATATTAGAAACATTAAAGAATTAGAAACCAAAGGGTTTGGACTTATTTATTAAAGATAATTTAATATAATTTAACCCTTAAGAATTTGATAAAAATAACATGAAGAAAAACAACGATAACTCAACAAATAATGGAAATATTATATTGACATTCCTGCTAAAATTATATTCATTGGAAAGCTACGGTCGAGAACTACAACATATGTTAAAATCAACCTTATTGGACTACTAGATAACGAGATATTGGACTTTAAAGATATTTAAATATAAAAATATAAATTAATTATTTAATTAAGACCCTAAATTATTAATTAAGAAATTTATATTAGATAAATCTCTTAACTTGGAAATTATATTATTAATTTTTATTATTAATTAAAAATACAGAATTAGTTATTAGTAATAGTTTTATAATATTTTAAATAAGTTTTATAAGTTTTATATATTTTATTATTATATATTTTATTCATTTATTTCTAAAAGATTCTAAGGAATTCTTTATCATTCTAAAGATTTCCGAAAGAGAATTTTTAATTAGTTTTAATATTTTATTTTATTTTATTTTATATTTGATTATTAAATTAGTTTTATTATTAAATTGTTTTATGAATAATTTATATAGTTATTTTATTAAAAGATTCTTATCAATATTATTTTATTATTATATTTTATATAGTTTATATACATGTATGAATATATTAAGATTAAAATGCATTATTTAATTATATTGTTAATTATTATTTTAGTTTAGTATAAAAAGGATTTGAAATTCCATATTTTGAATTCTTTGTAAGTTTATTAATTAAATTCTAAAATATTAACATAAAGTTAATGAATTAATTATAACAATAAATAATTTTTTATATTAATCTTAGTTAAAATTTATTATTAAAATATATATTAAATAAAGTTCTAATAAAACATAAATCTTAAATATTGAAATCATAATTATAAAACTCTGTGTGTTATTTATTATTTAAATTTTATTAAATTGTTATAATTAATAAAAAAACATCTTGACCTGACCAATTTAACCCAAACTAGGAAAGATATAGCAAGAATCTTACCTAAACACTCAACTTAATTTTACAAATAAAGTTATAAGATTAAATATTTAAACTTTTAAGAAATAAACAATTATAACCTTAAATTAGATAAAAAAGAATATAAAAAGATGTACATAAGAAAATAATTATAAAGAGAGAGAGATCAGAAAGAAAAGAATATGAAAGGAAAAAGATATAAAAATGTAGTTGTAGAATAGAGATATACTAAGACATAAAAAATATATAGTTAGTTAGATTATAATAAAAATGTAGTAATTAAAATAATGTATAAAATAGTAATATAATAAATAAAGAATATTAATAAAAATAAAAAAAAAAATAAAAAAAAAAATAAATAAAATATCTTAATAATAAGAAGAAATAAAAATTATTAATTATTGTGTTTATTCAATTTAGAATAATTTATCTTAACTAGAGTAGTGTCAAAAAAAGCCCAAGGTACAATAACACGTACCATTATGAGTTTCGTTACATATAATTATAAATTTTATTAATATCAATATCAATATTATATAATTATAAATTTTATTAATATCAATATCAATATTATATAATTATAAATTTTATTAATATCAATATCAATATTACATTATTATAAATTTTATTAATATCAATATACTTTTCAAAATTAATTATGTTATTAAAAATATTAAATTCAATAAAAGATTTTTATTATTTTATTAAAATTCTAATTGTTATTATTATATTTTAATAATAATTGATTCATATTGATCAAACATTATAAATATTACTATGCAAATAATTAATTATTTTAATAGGATCAATTATTCAACTCTTATTGTTTTAATTTTTAATTCTTATATCATTTAAATTAATATATATATATATATATATCGTTTATGAAAATATGAATTATAAATAATTAAAATTATTTACTTTTCATTTAAATTTTTTTATTTACTATAATACAATATAATAATTAAAAGACAAACGTTTTTATAACTAAAATTTTATTTTTAGAAAAATAAATGAAAAAAAATTAAAATATATGATTCCTATATATATAAAATAATTATATTTTTTATTTTATTTTATTTTATTTTATATTTATTTCACCTATATACTTTATTATTTAATATTTTAACATATATTAACCTTATATATATTTATATGGTTTATATATTATCTTAATTTTTAAAAAAATAATATTTAGTTTAATAATAAATTTAAAATTAATCTATAAAAAATCTATTTTTTATTTATTTAACCACACCAACACCAACCATATTTAGTAATATAAACCTATTTATATATATTTATTTTTTTTTTAATTATTCAATTATGTAATTACGTATGTAATTCTGTTGATAGTATAAACAAGATATTAATAATTAATAATATTTAAAATAAAATAAAAAAAAATATAATAATTATTTTATATATACAGTAATTATATATATATATATATTTTTCATTTATTTTTCTAAAAAAAAAAATTTAGTTATAATAACGTTTGTCTTTTAATTATTATATTTTATTATAGTAAATAAAAAAATTTAAATGAAAAGTAAATAATTTTAATTATTTATAATTCATATTTTCATAAACGATATATATATATATATATATTAATTTAAATGATATAAGAATTAAAAATTAAAACAATAAGAGTTGAATAATTGATCCTATTAAAATAATTAATTATTTGCATAGTAATATTTATAATGTTTGATCAATATGAATCAATTATTATTAAAATATAATAATAACAATTAGAATTTTAATAAAATAATAAAAATCTTTTATTGAATTTAATATTTTTAATAACATAATTAATTTTGAAAAGTATATTGATTGTAAAGATATCTTTATATCTTTAATAAATTTATGTAATTCATTATTACATTAATTTATGTATGAAATTTTTTCCACGATATCTTGAATAAAATTATGTAATTTACATTAATTTATGAATTAAAGCATATTTCAATAAATTTATGTATACGAAAAATCATACATCAAATTTACGTACATGAATTAAATACTTTAAATAATTATTTCTCCTTAAATTAATAATTGAAATTTAAAATTATAAATTAGAACTTAAATTATTTAAATTTATATTTATTAAATATGAAATTAAATAATTTAGTCACAAAAAATTCGCCAAATCTGTTATTGTTAAATTTTTATTTATTTAAATAGTATAGTTTAATATTATTAATAGTTTTTAGTTTAATTTTAAATTAGTTAAAATATTTAAATAGTTATAATAAAAAATAGTTATAATAAAAAATAGTTAATTAGAAAATTATACTATAATTAGTTTTAGTTTAAATATTTTATTATTTTATAAAATTAATTATTATTAATATTTAAATTGAATATATGTAAATTAAATTAATTTAATATATTAGAATATAATTAAGAAAAAATATAAAAATATAAATATTGTAAATTTTTTTTAATTGAAAAAATGTAATTGTTATTTTTTTATAATTTGATAGTTCATAACATAATAAGAACTATTTAATAAAAGATTTTTAATAAACCAATTATTTTTAATAAAAAGAATTTATTTTATAATAGTGTTTTTGTATTATTATAATCTGTTTTAACATAAAACACTTTATATTGATATTAATAAAATTTATAATAATATAATATTGATATTGATATTAATAAAATTTATAATAATATAATATTGATATTGATATTAATAAAATTTATAATAATATAATATTGATATTGATATTAATAAAATTTATAATATATATTAATAAAATTTATAATTATATAATATTGATATTGATATTAATAAAATTTTAACAAGTATCAAATAAATCGGTTTTAGTTATAAATTACTTAATAAAAATAACTAAAAGATAATTTCTATTAAGATTATTAAATAAACACAATAGGTAAATAAATTTGTATTTTTCTAGCATTTTTTTAAATTAAGATTATTTAATTATTATTTAAACGATTATAAATATAAATTTAAAATAAATAAATTTTTATTTTTCTAGCATTTTTTTAAATTAAGATTATTTATTTTAAATTAATATTTATATCGCTTAAATCAATTAAACATTCTTTCCATAATTTAATTAATTCATTTCTGTTGCATCCATTATAAAATAAATTTATTTCCTTACTTTTGTAATTTTCAATTAAAATTTTAATTTCATCAGTTGCACTAAATATTTTTTGCTTTTTTTTCCAATTTCCTTTAGTTCTCCTTTGATAATCATTATAAGATAAGTTTTCTTCTTCTTTTAATATATATATTAATTTATAAAATAAAGGTTTATTTGGAAATATATTATTTAAGTAGCTATTATAAGATTCTGATGCATTGTTTGTTAAATGCTCTATATTTTCATAATAATTCCAATTATTAACATTATACTTAAGTAAATAATTTTTATTAAAATATTCTAAAAATTGCAGAAAATTATTATACTTTTTTTTTTTGACAAATTCTTTTTATTATAATATAAATATCAAATATATAGTTAGGGTTTATAAACGGTAAGTTCGAAATAGCTTTATAATAAATATATACATCATTATTATTCTTCACTTCATGATAACATAATATATTTTTTTGTTTTTCTAATGATTTTTTGTAATGCCAAACACAATATTTAATATTTATATTGGGAAAAACTTTTTTTGCGGCATTAGATATACCTTGTTCAAAATCACAATGAAAATTAATTGTAGTAATTAATGTATTACTCCTAAATTTATTTTCATTTTTTTTTATTTCTTTAAATAATGTTTCATATGTAGATTGTTTTTTATTTTTTAATATAGAAATGGAAGTAGTGAAAAACATATTAAATTCCCCAACATAAGTTCTTGTTATAAATAACTGATAACTAAATTTCGGTGCTGCATAAAATGTACCGTCCGCAAATATATTTTTATGATAATTCGAAAATAAATATGCTTGGAATGGTGATTGAAAGATTATTAGATCAGTATTTTTAAATATCATAAAATTTTCATTTCTTTTAGTTTTATAATATTCCGATTCAATGGGAATATCATCAAAACTTTTTATGTTTGGAGGAAATTGTTTATTTATATTTCTTATTATTTGGGATCTAATTGTACTATATTCGGGACATATAAGTCCCATTTCTTGAGAAACGGCATTAAATATATGTTTAGGTTTTATATCCATAGGAATTGAATTTTTCTTAATTTCTTCCTTAATTCTATGCTTTGCTAATGATATAGACACATCAATTTCTTTTTCGAGATGGTTATGTAAACTTTCATATTTTAAAACCTCCTTTTTATTGAATTTTTCTTAATTTCTTCCTTAATTCTATGCTTTGCTAATGATATAGACACATCAATTTCTTTTTCGAGATGGTTATGTAAACTTTCATATTTTAAAACCTCCTTTTTATTGAATTTTTCTTAATTTCTTCCTTAATTCTATGCTTTGCTAATGATATAGACACATCAATTTCTTTTTCGAGATGGTTATGTAAACTTTCATATTTTAAAACCTCCTTTTTATCATTTAAAATAATTAAAGATTTACATTTATTTAAAGTCTTATATTCAGTGCATCTATAAATTTTTGATTTATCTTTCCTTTGAAATGAAAAATTAAATTTGTGTTTTTTATTAATAATAATTTGTTCATTTCCTCGATTTGTTTCACTTATTTCAATTTCTATATTATCTTCCATTAATAATTAAAATTTTTCAATAAAATATTTTAATAAATATACTTTTAAATGCTTTGAAACTTTTTTTTTTTAATATTTAAAATAATAAACCTTTTTTTAATTAATTATATAATTATTTAAATAATTATTTAATTATTAATTATTTATTATTTCTTTATTTACTATTTTATTTATTTATTTTTATTTTTATTTTTTATTTTTTATTTTATTTTTTTTATTTTTTAATGTTTAAAAAACAAATTTTTATTTATTTTTATTTTATTTTTTAATGTTTAAAAAAAAAGTTTTCTTATTTCTTATTTTTATTTTATTTTTTAAGCATTAAAAAATAAAATGTTTATTTATTTTTTATTTTATTTTTCAATGTTAAATAGAAATACCTAACCTAATTATTATTTATTGAAGTGTTCTATTTCGCCAAAAGTTGAATTTCGTCCAGTTGAATTTCGCCAAACAAATTATTGGTGGCTTATAAAATTTTGTCATAAAATATCACCACATTTATTATTCACGCCATATTGTGAATATATAGCTTTTTAAAAATTGTAGAAAAAGCCACAAAATTATGATACAATTAGATATACGCCCCACGTAAGATTACATGTTTGAAAATTTTTGAGAATTGTAATTTTATTTATTTAATTAATTAATTATTATTCATTAAATTTTTAATAAAATTAAGTGGCTTAAAATTAAAAATATTTAGGCCATACAACAAAATACAAATTTTTGTAATAAAAAGTTTCGAAATGCACACCTCCAGTAAAATCTAAAATAATATAATAATTAAAATAAATAAATTATTTTTAAAATAATGTGCTTTTTGAATATATTTCCTATCATAATTATTATTAATTATTATTATTATATTTTAATAAATGTTCTAAATTTTTTTCATTTTAATTTATAAATAAATTCTTTTAATTTGTTATAATAAAAATATAAATTTTTTATTATAAATAGTAATAATTATAACTTTCACATATATGAATTATATGTGAAAGTATAATATGAAATGAAAAAAATAATAAATAAATAAATTAAAAAATTAAAATATTAAAAAATAATAATGTTTTAAAAATAAAAAATGATTAATAATTAAAATTGAAAATCAAAAACTAAAAAATAGTAAAAATAAAAAAAAAAACTGTAGAAAAAATAAAGATATAAAAAAATAAAAAAAAAAAAAAAAAAAAAAAAAAAAAAATGAAATGAAAAATAAAAATAAATATGTCAATTATATATTTATCCATATTCTTTTCAAAGGTAACTTCTTTATTTTTAAAGTGTATAATATACATGAATTTGAGAGATAAATAATAAATAAATTAATAAATAAATAAATAAATAAATAAATATTTATGGATTTAATAATATATAAACATATTCATATATAGCTATATATAAATAAATATTTAGGCATATAAAATGTCTAAAACTCTTCTTTTTCTTTGTTTCTTCTTTCTATATTTATTTAATAAATATAATGTACATAATATTAAAAGGCTAATTCTAATACTATTTTTATAATTTATATAGTCATCTACACTATTATGAGAACAATAGTGATTTTTACAAAATGTATGTGAGCAATCTGAACCTTTAATGCATTTCATATTGTTAAAACTTTTACAGGTAAATTCAGCAGAACTATAATCCTTACAATAATAAATTATTTCTTTTGTGGCACAATAGCCAGAATAGCATATACCAGAAAAGCAATCGCTATCTTCATTACATTTTTTTGTTTCACAATTGTTTTCAATAATTCCATCTATTGTACATGTTTTTATAATTGGTATTTCTTGTATATTTTGAAAATCATTTCTGATTTTTTCAGTTAACGGATCCCAAATGGTTTCATTTAAATATACACAATTTGAATCTTCTTTGTCAAAGCATAAAAGAGAATTAAATAAGCATAGTTCACCATTACAAAATGAACCATTAGGGCAATCAGAATTTTGTACACATTTTATTCTAAGTTTTCCAAAAAAAAAAAAAAAAAAAAAAATTAATTTAATTATAAATTTATAATTGATAATTCCAATTTTAAAGAAATTTTATTTTATGTAAATACCTCTTGGAATCTGATAAATATGATTTTGTATAATTAGTTGGGATTAATATGTTGTGACATATCACTTGATTTACGCTACTTAAAAATAATAAGAAAGACAAATTATGTAACATAACTTATATAATAGGTTTTATAGTTTTTCTTTTTATTATTATTATTTTTTTATTATTTATTTTTATTATTTTTTTTGCTATTATTTTTTATAATTTTTCTTTTTATTATTATTATTATTATTTTATTATAATTTATTTTTATTATTTTTTGCTATTATTTATATAGTATTTAATTATTTTGACGAAATATTAGAATTATTTTTTGGTATATGTAAAAATTTATTTATAAAAATTTTAATTTTGAATTTCAATATATATATATAATCAAATATTTTATATATTTATTCAATAGTATTTTATTACATGTAAAAGGATTTTCATCTATATTTTCATTTATCATTAAAAAAATATTATTCTTTTTATAATATTTCTTAAAAACTATAAATTTTCAAATTATAATATTTCTTAAAAACTATAAATTTTCAAATTATAATATTTCTTAAAAACTATAAATTTTCAAAAAATAAAGGGTGTAAATGTATAAAGAATATTTCATTATAAGTATATATATTTTATATAAATTATTAATATTTATTATTTAGTATTTTCGAAAAAAATTTTTAGTGTATAAATCTTCAATTCAAAATCTCCAAAAATCCTTTTATATATATATATATTTTTTTAGTAATAATAATTATTTTATAAATATTATTTATAGTACTACCATTGTATAAATATTAATTAAAATATTTGTCCTACTGATTATACTTAATAAATACCAATTAAAAATAATAATAGTAATATATCAATCAAATTTAAAAATATTAAAAATTAATTTTATGATTAATCATACTTATCTGAATTTAATATAATAAAATAATATTTTTTATTATTTAATGATCATTTTTATTTAAATCATTATTTATCTGAATTTAATATAATAAAATAATATTTTTTATTATTTAATGATCATTTTTATTTAAATCATTATTTTATAATTTAATTATTAAGATCATTCTTATTTAGTTGCAAAGTACTTTAAATTTTATTACATTTTAAAGTTCTTAATAGATATATTAGGGTATTATTATTAATAATCCATGATTTATAAATAATATGAAAATATTGTTATTAATAATCTATGACTTTACAAATATTGTGAATATTGTTTATAAGTATTTATTATTATTATTTTAATAATAGTAAATAATTGAAATTAGTCAATAAATAGATAGATAAATAATTCAATAATAAAATAATAGTAATAATAATAAATATTGACAATTAGTCAATAAATAGATAATTAAATATATTATTAATTAAATAAATATATAAATAATTATTTATATATTTATTTATGATTGCATAGAATATCATAAAAATGTATGGCTTTATTTAAAAATATTATACGCCACATTACGAAATGCACAATCCCCAATTATAATATGTTGGTATAATTTATGGAATTTCAAAAGAAATATTTGTATTTGTATTATTTGTTTTTAATTATAATGTATATTTAAACCAAATTAAATAATGAAGGCATTAGAAGATCACCTCAAAGAATATATTTAATTTTTGTATAAATTTAAACCACTAATAAATATATTTATAAGTTTTAAACTAAGTAAATTCTATTCCATTTTGTTAAATTAACTAATATTAACTCCTGAATTAATCTATAATACAATATTTATAGTTTTTATTAATAAATAAAAAAAAAAATAAATAAAATTATTTATATAAAATAAAATATTACAAATAATACTACGGTAAATAAATAAATAAAAAATAAATCTAAAAATAAGCAATAAGAGAATTATTAATTTATATTTTTTATATAGTTATATGCTTTTTATATCTATGCAATGTGGCTTTTATATTATTTAATATTTATTTTTATGCAATTACATACTGTTATATTTATTTACAATACGACTTTTATACTGATAAATAATATATATGTTTCAATTTATTTGAATTCTATTTCAATTTTAATAATACATAAAATAAAGAGTTAATTCTTATTTTTTATACATGTGGCTTTTACCATTATTTATTCATTTGAAGATTATTTTACAATTTCAAAACAACTTTTATTTTTAATTCATTCATTAATCATTAATATATATATAAAACTTTTATTTTTAATTCATTCATTAATCATTAATATATATATAAATAAGTTTAATAAAATTTATTTATGTTTATGAAGATGATAATTATTAATTATATATAAATAATTAGAAAATTATAAAATTTATGCACATTAAATAAATATATGTAAATGTTTTAACTTTTATATAAAAAAATGTTGATATTGGTTTATAAACATTTAGTTTCAATTATGCATTTAATCCATCCAATTAACAATTTTAATAATAAAAAACTAAAATAAAACTTAACTAAATGTCAATTTAATTTCTTTTTTGTATTTTCAATTATGTTGAATAAATTTTTAATATATATATTCTATACTATATATAATATATAGTGAATAATATTTAATATTTAAATTATATTTAATATTAATATTTTTTAATTAATTGATCTATTGATCTAATCAACATTAAAATAAATCAATAGTATATATAAACAAGATTTTCAAAATTTAAATTATTTTGCCTATCAAATTGCCTATATTATCTATTTTTTTTTTATTCTATTAATAATATTTATATTAATTATTATCATAATATAGTAATATAAAAAAAATAATATATTTAGTAAATTTATTAAATATATTAAATATTAATTTTGTATATTTTTTCTATTAATTGATTATTATTATTTTCAATATATTGATAATATGAATATTCAAATAAAAATTAATCAAAAATATTTAAAAACAAATTCTTATTTAATTATTTGCCTTTTATTTAATTGCCTATATATTATTTATAATATTTTTTCCATTAATCCAATAGCATTATTTAGATATATAAAGAAATTATTTTTATTTGTAATTGGTAAATTTATTAAATCTTTAATACATTAATTTTTACATTTTGTTTTTATTAGATGACTATTATTATCTTCACATATTGATAATAAATATATTTATATTCAAATAATCATTATTTTTATTAAAATTAGTTAATTGGTAAAAAAAACATTTAAGGATTTTTTAAAAAATTTTTTTTTTCTATTATTATAATTTCTTTTTTTTTCTAAAAATTTATTAATATTAGTATTTATATTATTATTTATTATATAATATATATTAATTGTAAATTAATACCTTCTTGTTTTATTTTACTGCTACTTAATAATGAACAATTATATTATTATTTTCCCACTAATATATCCTATTGATGATTAAGCCATGAAAATTTTAACAATAACCATAAAAGATAATTAATAATTAATATAATGATAAATAGTTTTATCTTTCAATAAACTAATTTTTTATTGAATATTACATCATAAAGTGAAATCAAAAATCAAAAATCAAAATCAAAATAAAAATAAAAAATATATTAACCATTTATTCTTGATTGAAAAATCATTATATTAAAAAATGAAAGAGTCTTTTTTTATTATTATAAATTTCATTTCTATTTTCTGTAAATTAATATATTCTATTACATGAATAACAAATTTCAAGAATTATATATTATTGTTAATTTATTTATTTATTTTTTGCTTTTGTTTTTGTATTTATTATTTTTATGGTTATGAAAAAAAAATAAATATGTACTTGTGGATTATTCAGGAGATTATATAAAATTTTTTTAAAGATTAATGAAAAAAAATTTTTTTTAAAAACATATAAAATAAAGTTATTTTTAATTAATTTTAAAAAATTTATAAATTTTTATATAAAAGATAAAACAATTTCCTCAAATATATTTTCAACAAAAATAAAAATAAAAGTATAATAATAAAAGGTATTGTTTATTACATATTATTTGTTATATATATGTGTACATTTAAATTTTAAAATTTCTATTTTAATTGTTGTTATATACTTAAAAATAAAGTATTCAAAAACAAAACAAATAAACAAAAAAACTAAATAAAAAATAAAAAAATAAAGAAGAAAATGTAAATCAATGAATATTAATAATATATTAATACAATTAAAACGTTATTCATATTAAAAAAAGATCATTCATAATTATATGGAAAAGATATATTAATTTTTTTTTATTTTTTTTATATTCAACCAGTAATATTTACAGAATCTCTAAATAAACAATATATATTAAAAGTTATACCAAAAAAAATTACTCATTAATTTATAAAATGGCAGGAACTGATAATAATTGGGAAGTTGATCCAAATTCATATGCCAATGTAAATAATTTTAAGGTTAATCATATGAAGTTAAACTTGAAGACTGAATTTGAAAGGAAAGCTTTAACTGGATATGTTATCAATGAAGTTGAAATTGTTGATAATAGTGTTAACAAGTTCATTTTAGATACAAGAGGTTTAAAGGTTTTTTCTTCTTCTTGGGTTAAGAATGATGGTAGTGAAATTTCTTTAGATGTAAGTTCAATTTTATTGTGTAAAAAAGAAATTATTAAATTATATAGTATATATTTTAATGTAGATTTCAAAATTATTATTTAAATTTAAATTTAGTTCACTTTAAGTGAAGTCCATAAAATGTACGGTCAAGCTTTATCTATAACATTCACTGATGAAATGTTAAAGGAATCAAAGGTTAACGTTAAGGTTAATTATGAAACTACACCAGAATGTTCAGCTTGCCAATGGCTTGAACCAAGGTTTATATAATATATAATTTCAAATTTATTTAATCGATAATGTTTAATAATAAAATATTTATTATTATAATTATTTTAGTCAAACTGAAGGAAAAAAGTATCCATGTAAGATATAGATATAGTAAAAATCTTTATTTATCATCTTAAATAATTGTTTAAATAATAATTTTTTTAAATGCATAAATAATTCGTATTAACTAAAAAATATAAAAGATCTTTACACTCAATGTGAAGTAAGTATTTAATATTAATGTATAATATTAATTTTTTTTTTTTTTTTTTTTTTTTTTTTTTTTTTTTTTTTTTTTTTTTTTTTTTTTTTTTAAATATGCATTATAGATAATTTTTTATATATAAAATAACAAAATTATTTTTTAATATTTTAATTTTATAAAAGGCTGTCCATGCCAGAAGTGTTGTTCCATGTCAAGTAAATATCCAAATATATATAAAAATTAATTGATTGGATATATATATAATATTATATATAATGAATTAATAACACTTTTATTTTATTTAACTTTATAAGGATACACCAATTACTAAGCTTACTTATGAAGCTGAAATGATTGTTCCAAAGGAATTAAGAGCTCTTATGAGTGCAGTTTTACTTGAAGAAAAGCCACTTGATAATGGTTTTACTTCTTATAAATTTGAACAAAAAATGAGAATTCCAGTAATTATAATTGAAATATATATAATTTATTCAAATATTTTTAAATTTCATAAGTCCAATATTTATATATTAATATAAAAATTTATATTTGTTTCAGGCATATTTACTTGCTATTGCTGTTGGTAACCTTAAGGGTATTAAAATTGGTCCACGTAGTACTGTTTGGTCAGAGCCAGAAGTCGTTGAAAAGGCAGCCAATGAATTTACAAGTACCGAAGATTTTATTAAGATTGGTGAAGAATATGTAAGTTCTCATATTATCACATTATATATTAAAATAATATATTTTATTAATAAATTTTATTATAATATTAATATTTAATATTATTATTAACGTAATGGTTTAGTTAACTCCATACGTTTGGGGTGTTTACGATTTATTAGTGTAAGTTATAGATATAGAAGTAATAACAATATTCTCAAAAAAAAAAAAAAGAAAAAAAAAAAAAGTTAATAGTAATTATTATTCAAACTAATAATATAATTTTATAATATATTTATAATTATAGTCTTCCACCATCCTTCCCATTCGGTGGTATGGAAAATCCATGTTTAACTTTTGTTACTCCAGTAAGATAAAAATTAATTATAATTATTAATCAATTTAATCATTATTTTTATATTATTTATTTTTTAATTTATTGTTATTATTTTTTTATTATATTTACTTTTTTTAAAAAACAAAACAAAAAACAAAATAAAATAAAAACAAAAACAAAAACAAAAAAAAAAAAATGAAAACTTTAATAAATATATAAATAAATAAAAGACTATTGTTGTTGGTGATAAATCATTAGTTGATGTTGTAGCTCATGAAATATCTCACAGTTGGACTGGTAATTTAGTTACTAACAGCAACTGGGTAATATATAAAAATAATTTGATAGAAGAAAAAAAAATGAAATATATGCTTTATTTATTAATATTCATAACTAATTTTCTGAATATTTATATCAATTTTAGCAACACTTTTGGTTAAACGAAGGTCATACTGTAAGTGTATTAACATAAAATAATTTAATGAAATTGTATAATTTAAAATAAATTAATCAAATTATTATTATTATCACTATTATATTTAATTAATAATTATAAAATTATTATATTGATTTTAAATAAAATAAGATGTATCTTGAAAGAAAGATTCTTAGTAAATTACATGGTGAACAATATAGACATTTCTCAGCTATTATTGGTTGGAATGACTTAAAGGAAGCTATTAAAGCCTATGGTAAAGAAGAAGAATATTTCACTGCTCTTGTTCCAGATTTAAGAGATAAGGATCCTGATGATAGGTAGGAAAAAGTATAATAAAAAAATTTAAAAATAAATTAATATTAAATATTAATAAAGATTGTTTGAAAAATTGACCATTTTAAATATAAAAAACAATTAAAATGCAATTATATTAAAAATTAATTATATATATATATATATATATAAGTTTTTCTACTGTTCCATATGGTAAATTTATTATTTTGTTAAACTAAATAGATTTTATATATTTATTCATGATTATTAATATATTATAAATTGTAATAATAATATTTTTTTTTTTTTTTTTTTTTTTTTTTTTTTATAGAAAAAGGTTTCAATTTATTATTCTATTTAGAGAAGATTCTCGGTGGTCCAGAAGTTTTCGGTAAATATTAATATATTTAAAATAAAATTAAATTTATTCAATATTTTACATTTATAAATATTTATTTCAAATGAATTATTATTATTAAATATATTATAATTAATATTAATAATAAAACTATTGTTATTTTCTTCCTCAGATCCATTCTTAAAATGTAAGTTAATTGATTTTTACTATATTAATAGATAAAATTAGGTAATTATAATTAATATGTTAATTTATTAATTTTTGATTAAAAATTTTTGTAGCCTATGTTAGTCATTTTGCCAATAAATCTTTAAGTACTAACCAATGGAAAGATTATTTATATTCATACTTTAAAGAACATGATGAATCAAAAATTAAAGTTTTAGATGGCATTGATTGGAACACATGGCTTTATGGTTATGGCATGGTATGCAATTTAATTTATAATATTGAATTATTATTATTATATCGTATTAATATAACTATTAATATATAACTATATATTTTTTATATTGATAATTTTATTTTATTTTATTTTATTTTTATTATTTATTTTTAATTTTATTATAAATTTTTATATTTATTATTTATTATTTATCATTTATTATATAAAATAAGCCACCAGTTGATCCAAAATTCGACAGAACTTTATTGAACATATGTGATAATTTAGCCAAGAAGTGGATAGATAAAAAGAATGACACTAATTTTGATGGATTTTCATTAAAAGATATTGAAAGCTTTGATGCTAAACAACTTATGATTTTCTTATCTAGAATTAATGATGAAGGACCATACAATAAGACATTTATTGAAGCTATGGACAAAGTTTATTCATTTTCAAAGAGTAAGAATAGTGAAATTCGTTTCCTCTGGCAAAGTTTATGTCTTAATTCAAACTATGAAGAAATTTTCCCAGCGGTTGTTAAATTTGTTGAAGAACAAGGTCGTATGAAGTTTGTTATACCACTTTACAGGTAATTAAAAGATATAAGAAATATTCTTCTTCTTCTTCTTCATATTATTATTATTATTATTATTATTATTATTATTATTATTATTATTATTATTATTATTATTATTATTATTATTATTATTATTATTATTATTGCTTCATTATCTTTAAATATAAATTAGTTTTATTTAAATATTAGTTACAAGAATATATATAAATAAGAATACTTAATAATAATAATAATAATGAAATTTAATAATAAAATATTAAAGCTATTTATTATTATTTTTATTGTTTGTTTATTTGAGTCCAAAAGAGATCAAAAAGGGCTTTTTATTTTTATTTTTAATTTTATTTTTATTTTTATTTTAATTAATTATTTATTTAATTATTTATTTTTTTTTATAATTTTTTATTTATTTTTTATCTATTTTTTATTTATTTTTTTTTTTTTATTTATTATTATTATTATTATTATTATTATTATTATTATTATTATTTTAGTTTATGTTATTTAATTATTTAATCTTTTAATTATTTATTTTCTATTTTATTTTATTTTATTTTATTTTATTTTTATTATTTTATTTTTATTTTCATTTTTTTATTATTATTATTATTATTTTTATTTTTATTTTCATTTTTTTATTAGTGATTTTTTTAATCTATCTATATAAATATATATATATAATGAATTTTATACAGTAAAAAAGCAAAAAATAGTTATTACTTAAATTATATATTTTTTATGAAATATTTTTTAATAAATAATTTATTCAATATTTATATGTTATATTATTTATCATTTAGAATGCTCTTCAAATGTAAGAATGGTGCTGATTTAGCTGTTTCAACCTTTAAGAAGAACCTTAATTTCTATCATCCAATTTGTGCTGATAATATTGCTAAGGAATTAAAATTAAAATAATTTAATTTTTTTTCTATAAAAAAAAAAAAAAAAAAAAAAAAAAGTTTATAATAAATAATTATAATTAATTAATGTATTAAAAAATTTTGTTTTGTAAAAATGTTAGTTATAAAGGTAAAAATGGTAAAATAATAAATTATTAATTATTTATTAGCAATTTAAAACCATAAAAATTATATATATATATATATATAAATAGATATATTTTAAAATTAGTATTAATTTAAAAGTAATTAAAAAAGCCAATGGTACCAAAAAAAAAAAAAAAAAAAAAAAAAAAAAAAAAAAAAAAAAAAAAAAAAAAAGATAATAATAATAATAATTAAAATAAAATTAATAAAAAAAATTTTAATCAAAAATTATAATTAAAAAAAAAATAATAGTGTACAAAATGCATATTTTAAAGTTATGATTTTGAGTATTTATTTATGATGAAGATTTACTACATAAATTTGACATTAAAATGAAAATATATTATGTTGTTTTTTTTTTTATTTAAAATACACAATGTTATCTATTTATTTAAAGAATAATCCACTTTAAGGTTTAAACATAACTAGTACAAATATAAAGTTCAATCTCTTATTAATACTTATTTGCCAATAAAGAAATCCTTCCTTTCTTCCTTCTTATTCTAATATTTTAGAATATGAAAATTCATAAATATGTATATTTATATATTCCTTCTTGGTGGAATTTCAGCTTTAGATGAGCTACAATTCGATACTGGGGGAACGGGGACATTTAAGTGAACAAATCCTAAAAAGTTCACAAGGGTCTACTGTTTCGTGTATTGTGGGACTTGCGGAATATCTTGCTAATACAATACCAATCATCAGTAGCTCTCTTGAGTCACTTTTTGAGAGGTATAGCAAAAACACTTTCATTACCAAGAGTGCCAACTTATATTATAATTATAATTTATAACTCATTTTTTAATTTATTAATTTTATATTTTATTTAATTTGTTTTAATTATTTCACTATTGATAGATTAAAATTTTATAAAATAAGCCGTATTTCATTTTAATGAATAGATTATAAGTAGAAAAAAAAAAAAAAAAAAAAAAAAAGTAAATAATATTTAATGATATTATATTCTTTTAAAATACAGCAATTTTTATCAGAGATTGAAAAAAATAATTCATTATCCAAATTTTATAACGATGATTATAATAAAGTGATATATATTAAATATATTCAATAAAATTATTATTATTATTATTAAAAGAAACAATATTTAAATAAACTCTATAGGTTCAAAATTGCCTTTGTAAATGTACAAAGTAAAAATATAAAATTGTAACTCATTATTATAGAAAAGATTTAAATAAATGTAATATTATAAATCTTATTTATAGTATTGTAGAAAACGATTGAATATTTTTTTTTTTTACTAATAAATTTTTTTATATTAATTCAATAAAATAATAAGTCATTAAAAATTATGATATTTAAAATTATAAATAAAAATTTCATATAGTTGTAACTTTAATACATAGTAAGAAAAGTTGAAAAAAAATTTTTTTTATTTATTTATTTTAATAATTTATGAAATAAGATGTAAAACATAAAAATATAGATGTACATCATAGGATATTAATAATTCATTCAAACCCAAAAGGTTTCTGGGTAGATCCCGTCCTAGGGAGATTTTTGTCCTCCCAGGGCATTTTTCCTTTTAAATGAATTTGGTGTTCGTTCTCCATGGTAAACATTCCAGCTGCCAGACTATATAATTACTAAGGTGGAAAGCACTTGTTCTGGGAGAGGACTAATGTAGTTGTTCTTCAGTGATAGTTCAAGAAATCACTGAAAAGAAGCTCGTTGTGTTTATTATTTAATGATATATTTTTTAAAAAAATTATTTATTTACTTTTTAGATTTGATATGAAAAATAACTATTTTCTTTTTATTTAATTTGCTAATTGAACTTTTTTTTTTTTTTTTGTATCTTTTTATATTATAATAAATACTTTATGTAAAAAATGAATATATAAAAAAAGCTAAAGTATATAATTAATATAATTAAAAAATAAATTAAAAATATATTTTTTTTATTGAAACTTCTTGGTATATTAATTATATATATATGGGGAGAAAAAAAAAAAAAGATAAAAAAGGCAATCAATAATTAAATTATATCATAATATATGGTATTATTTAATTCTTAATAAATTAAATACTTTATTTTCTAAAAATTTTCAAAAATAAAATTTGAAATAAAAAAAATTATGCTTCATTAAATTTATTATTCGAAAAGATTTAATATTTAATACGAACTAAAAAAATATAACTTAATTTAAAAGGAAAAAAGTTGAAGAACATTTAAAATAATAATTAGTGAAATAAATGAATATAACATAATATAATAAAGTATTTTAGTTAATAGTAAAAATTATTATTGTTTATTATTATTCATAATAATATTCTAATTATTCTTATTCATTAATGACATTTTTAATTATTATTCAAAATTTGATGTATTCACATTCCCAATATGCTCAACTAATATTACTAATATTATTTATATTGAATTAAGTCAATATTATTAATATAATAATGAACTTCGTATTATACAATTGTTAATAACATAAAAAAATAAAAAAATAAAAAAATAAATAAAAAATAAAATATAAATATATATAGTTAATAATTTTTAAAGTAAATAAAAAAAAATATATATATATATACTTAAATGTAAATATATATATAAATATTTATATTAATAACAAGCTATCATCATTATCATTATCTCCATAATTATTTTTAAAATTGTTACTAGTATTACTACATCTCTTATCAATTTAATTAAAACTGGTCAATTTCAATTAAAAATACTTAATATAATTTAAATTTACTTGTCTTAGATTTTAATATAATAAACAATATGTTAAAAAATACTTAATTATCAAAATATGCAGTTAATTTAACCAAAGTGTTATCCATTCGATATAATTTATTTTCCAAAAAAAAAAAAAAAAAAAAAAAAAAAGAAAAAAGAAAAAAAGATAATTATATGTATATTTTCTATTTAATTATCAATAAAAAAGGATAAATCAGTAAAAATATCAACTTTAAAAATAAAGTTATATTTAGTTTTTACTTTTTTTTTTTTGTTTTTTTTTTTTGTATAATACTTTTTGAAAGAAAATTTATTTATATATAAAACATGAAATTAATAATAAAAAAAAATTTGTATATATATAACATGTAATATTTTTTTTTTTAATTTGTTATTTATTATTTATTATTTTTATTATATTTTATTTAATTAAAAGTTATCATATATATATAACATGTAATATTTTTTTTAATTTGTTATTTATTATTTTTATTTTTATTATATTTTATTTAATTAAAAGTTATCATAAAAATAAGATTAACTTAATTAGTATATTATCTAAAATATTTTCAGTTTTATGTTTTAATATTTAAATTTAAATAATGATTTTTAAATATAATTGATGATATTATATAAACTATTATAACTTTAATAAATAATAATAATTATATTAATAACTATTAGTATAATTCTGAATTAAAATTATAAATAATATATAAATAGTATTTAATAAATTACTTCAATTTTATAATATTTTAGAATTAAAATTGATTTATTAATATTGATAAATATATTAATCATTAAAAATTTGTATGTCCTTACCTTATTATATATTTTTATTTATGTTTATTTATATATATAAATATTATATTAATTAAAATAAGAATAATTAGACGGGTGACACCGTTTATTATTGAATTTATAAATAAAAACCTAAGAATGAATATATTAAAAAAAATATATAATATATTATACCTTTTCATTTAATTATATTGTAAAATACTTTAATATTATATATTATTTGACATTTAATTTAATTAATATTTTATTATTCTATAACTATTATATGTCGTTTAAAAAATGTTAAATATAAGAAAAAAGTAATATATGTTGACCAATAATATTTGACCTGTTAAAAAGTAGAATTAAATTTTGAAATATAATATATTAAACTTAAATAACTATATAATAATAATTTAAATTAAAATTTCTTAACATTTAATAATTGAATATTACTTCAGTTTTATATTAGTAAATATAAAGAAATATTAACCAATAAAATTAATTTTTTTTTTTTTTTTTTAGAATAAAATAAGAATATAATAATAAAAAATTGATTAAATATTGTACGACTTTTTTGGGATAATATAAGATTACCATTAGATTACCAAATTATAATATTATTAAAACATATTTTAATTAAAAAATAAAGTTTATTAATAATTTATTTAAGATTATATTACTAATTTCATTTTTTTAATTAAAATATATTTTAATAGTATTTTATGCTTATTAATATATTTATGTTTATTTATACAACAATAAATAAATAAATGAATAAATAAATAAATAATAAAAAATATATATAAGCACTTTTGTTTTATTCTTTTTTAAAAAATACTACTTTATTTTGAATATTTTTTTTTACAATATAAATTGTTATTATTATTTTTTGAATTAAAATATGGTAGCATAATTTGTCTAATATATTATAATAAAGAATCTTATTGAAAATTTATCATATTTTAATTTAATATTAATTTTAATATAAAATAAAAGAGATAAACTTTGTGATATTCTATAAATAAAATTATTAGAAAGTTATATTTTTTATTTAATATATTTATAGTGAAACAAAATACTTTTTATTCATATTTTTATATATAAATATAGTTTAAAATGATTTTTAATAAACAATATTTTTGCATTTTTATTATACTTGTATTATTTATAATAAATGTTCAATGCCAAAACAGCACAAATAAAGAAGGAACAAAAACTGAGGAAGTAGTACCTAATAATAAGAATTCAAGTGCACAAACAAAAAGTACTCAAAGTGATAATACAAATAGTAGTTCAAATAATAATATAAGTAATAGGCAAATACATAATAATACAAGCAATAATAAAAATGAAATAGTTCCAAATACTGAAACTAATAATGCAATAAATAGTGCAGCTTCTAATAACTCCGCAAGTAATTTACCTGAAAATAACCAAAATAATGATAGTGTTAATACACAAACAAATTCAAATAATTTAGAAAGAATTGAAAAGGCCAAAGCTGAAAGAATTGAAGGTTTAGAAATTTCAAATGAAGAATTGGGTTGTAAGTTTTATTAAAAGATTTATATTTTTACGTTTAAAAATTAATATTTTTTTTAATCTATAGTACTAATTTAATGGTATTTATATATATATATTTTTAATAAAAATACTTATATATAGTAATTAAATGGAATGAATTTGGTAAATATTGTTTATAATATATTAAATAATAATAATATAAATAAATAATAAATAAAATATTAATATAATATAATGATTTTATATTAATAGATAAACCTGGTTTTTCAGTTGCTGTTAGTACACCAAAAGAGTTTGATGAAAATTCTATTGTTGATATTAAATGGCAAGCTCTTGATAATATGGTGCCTAGTTCGACAATTAAAATTGAATTACATGCAAATTTGACCAGAAAAAATGATTATATGGCATACCCTACTACTGAAACTATCGTGATTGATGATAATATTCCAAGTAATGTAAATGAAATTAATTGGAATCCATATTTAAAATTAAAAAAGAATGAAAAATATTATATTAGAGTATGGGCATATACTAATAAAAATACAGCTACTATGAGTGGTTTATGTTTTTGGGCTATTAATGATTTAATTTCAGAAAATAAAATCGAAGAACCAACTAAGCATTCAAATACCGTTAAACTTATAGCGTATCCTACTATTGGAGCATTATTGTGCTTTACAGTAGTTGGTCATTTTATGTACGAAAGCAAGAGAGCAAAGAAATATAAAAGTGTAGAAGATGATAGTAGTGAAACCGATTCTCGTGATGGTTTAATTAATGCTAATAATATTAGTTATGATACAATTAGATCAGAAGGAAATTTAAGCTATAACACTTTACCACAACCATGGGAATTAGAAGCTAAACGTAAACATATGAAGAATAATCGTCAACATAATTTATCAGACGAAAATATTAATATGAAAAGAGGTATTAAAGATAAGAATTATAATATTGTTAATTTAAATGACAGGTATAATAATGGAGCAATTAGTATAACAGTTGAAAAACCCCAAAATTCAAAATTTCAAAAAATACCAAAATATCCAAATGGTTATTAAATAAAAAAAAATTATATATATAAATATAGTTATTATTTTTATTTTTTTTTAAAGAAGTTCATTAAAAATAGAATAAAAGTAGGAATTAATAATTCATTATTTTTTATTATTATTGTTTAATATGGTTTATTTAATTAGAATTTTGAAAAATTTTTTTTATCATAAATTAAAAAAAAAAAAAATTAAATAATGTAATATATTATTATATTTGTTAATGTAAAAGTAAGGGAATTATAAATAGTAAATAATTTTTATAAAATTTATATATATACAAAAAAAAAAAAAAAAAAAAAAAAAAAAAAAAAAAAACTTATAGATAGTGATAAATAAATTGTGAAGTGTATATAAATGCTATAAATATTAATTATAAATAAAATTCAAATTAAAAAAAAAAAAAAAAAAAAAAAAAAAAAAAAAAAAAATAATAATTTGATATTTTATGTAAATAAAATATTTTTTTTTGGTATTGTATATTTGTGTAAATAAAATATAGTGAAATTTTAGAATTATATATATTTAAAATAATGAAAAAAATAAATTATTTTTTAATTATACCGTTAAAGTTTTGATCACAAAAATCTTTTAAAACCATATTTGTAATATATGAAGTTATTTACATGAACTTAATATAAATATATTATTTTTATTACTATTTCCAACTATTAAAAAAAAAAAAAAAAAAAAAAAAGGAAAAAAAAGGAAAATATATGACAATTAAATATATTATATAAAAAAGGTTTACTAAATATTAAAATATTTATTTATGTTTGATTTATAGTAATATGAGTTTAAATTAGAAAAAAAAATTATATAATGGATCAATATAATGACATATAAAAATTATTTAGTTTAATTTTTAATTCTTCTTAAAAAGATTAGATAAATAATAAATAAAATAAATAAATAATAATAAATAAAAGTAATAAATAATTAGTAAATAGTTAATTAATAAAAATAATAATAAATTAATAAATTAATTTAATGATAAATTATATATTAAGTTAACAATTATTTTTATAAAATTTCATCATAAAGTAATTATGGATTTAGTTACTATAATATATATATTTATGCTATAAATATTGTCAATATAATTTTAAATTTTAATTATAATAATAAATATATTAATATATACTTTTTAAAAAATTTCATATTTTATATAAATATTTTTTTTTTCCTTATGGCTATAAACTTAATAAGAATATATGTGACGTGATAAATTATATTAAGAAATAGTTATGTCATTCCATTATTTTAAATTAAATTTTGGAATGACAGCATGACAATCTTAAAAATTGATAAACTTTATTTTTTTTTTTTTAACAAAAATATTAATCACTCTGATTTATGTTATTTATTAATTTTTTTAAACTTTATTAAATATTATTTTTGTTTTGTATAAAGATAAAATAATTTAAAAAAAGTAGAGTAAAATAATATATGTGGCTTGATTGTTTAAATTTAATAAAAAAAATTTTTTATACTACTAAATGCTATTATTAAAAAACTCCCATTATGTAAAAAAATAAAACTTTTTTCTTGGTATTAGTGTATATCATTAATTATTATTTGATTATTTGGATTTAAAATTATTAATTTCATGTTCATATTATCTTAGTATATACATGTATATATATACATACACATATTTACATTCATAATTATTTATCTATTTTTTGTATGTTTCTTTTATAAACATTAATAATATTTTATAGATTATAATTAAAATAATTGAATTAAAGTCAAATATGTTAATTCTGATTAATTTTGAGAGGAATGATAAAATAATTGACATTAAACGATTATCTCCAATATTAAAATATTTATTTTATAAGTATTAGTATTATATTAATAATACATATATACATATTTTTAAAATTATACAAATATAAAATATAAAATAATATGATACAAAAAAAATATTTTTATTTACACAAACATACAATTATATAGGGGAGGTTGCATTACGCCAATTTTTTCACGTGATATATATAAATTTGTGTATATATATAAAATAAAGTTTTCTTTTAAAAATTTAATACAAAATCATATTGAAATTATTTTATAATACATATTACATTTTATATATATTTTATTAATTATTTGAACATTGTTATTATAAATTAGATTATTAAAAAAAGTAGAATATTCTTAAATTTGATTATGATGGTTTTTGATGATGTAATGATTAAAATAATACGTATTAAAAAAAGAACCAGGCTCTATCCTAGTTGTTAGTCCATGGGCTGGCATATATAAGGCTCCGGATTCGACCCAGCCCTATGACCATTTTCCAGGTTTTCCTCACAAAAGGTTTTTAGGGAATATGGTGATTAAGGTTACAGATAAGAATTTTAGCTTATATATATAATATTATTCTAAATTTCAATATAGACAAGATACTGTCCTAACTGTGGGCCTAAGAGGATTGCAATAGTACTATCATTTAATATATTTACAAGGGAATTAACATTTGGGTACATGATTCCATGTATCTTTGTTGAAATATTCTACTTGGTGTCTACTAAATTGCAATCTTTCTGACGTTAATGCAATTACCAAGTGAGCTAGTATGTATCTCATTGGGTTAGGTTATATTGGCCTCTCTTCAAAGGGAAGTTAGGGAAGCACTCCAAGAAAAAGCATACTAGAAAATTCTCAGCAATAATATGCATGCCAAAGCGCCAATGTTGAATACACAGTAAGGTCGTCCAGCCCAATATTATGAAAAAAATAAAAAATAAAAATAAAAATAAAAATAAAAAAATAAAAAAATAAAAAAATAAAAAGAAATAACAAAATAGCAAAAAAAACAGAATTGATAAAATAATTGAAGTTTAAAGTTATTATTAAGGTAATAATTTATAATTAAATTGATATTTTTATTAATGAAAAAGTTATTGTTTAAAGTAATTAATTTGAAAGTTTTATATACTTAAATTATAAATATTTATAATAAAATAATTATAGAATAATAATAAAATAATTATAAAGAATAATAAATAATACAATATAAATTAATGCAATATAAAAAATAATTAAATATTTATAATAAAATAATAATACAATATTAAAAAAAATAATCATAAGTATTTATTATAAAATAATTATAAATAATGATAATTAAATATAATATAAATAATATAATATAAATAAATAAATAATAATAATAAAATAATTATATATAATAATAATAATAAAAAATAAATTAATGAATATAATAAAAAAAAAAAAAAAAAAAAAAAAATTAATATATAGTATAAAGTAAATTAATATAGAATAAATATGATTTATTTATCTTTATTTGACATTTATTTTTTTTTTTTAGTATGAATATTATGAATTTTATGAAAAAAAGTAAAATATTTATGTCATAAATAATAAATTTTACTATCAAATTGTAAATTAAAATAATTTATATATATATATATTTTTTAATTTAAATATAAATATGAAATAATAATATATAATGTAAAACTTTACTAATATAAAAAATATTTAATAATATTAAAGATTTCCTTTTTCTCACTTAGTTCTGTAACATTAAAAGTTTAATTTAACATCTAATTATCTTCGTTTAGCTCAGCAATCTACGTTTTTTTCTTTTTAAAAAAAAAGTAAATTTTAATATTGACATATAAATCTATCTTTAACATTGGAAAAGTAATTAATAAAATATTATTAATATAAATTTTTGAAGAAACGAATTCTATTTAATAAAAGCTTATACATAATTAAGGATTTATTTATAATATTTATAATAAAGTTTTACCAATTTTATTTACAATTTTAATTATTGATATTATATACCAATATATTTAAAAATTCATATTTTTAATGAAAATTTTAATTATATGAAAATACAATAATGAAAATCAATATGAAGTTTTTATAAAAATATATAAAAATTACAATGAAAAAAAAGATTAGAAATTTTTATAATTTCAAAGGTTTTTTTTTTTTTTTCATACTTTTACTTATAAAAGTATGAAACATTTTAGAACAAATAATATTTCTTACACTATAGCCGCTAGTTTTTTTAATATATCCATTAAAATAACAAATACTCTCTTTTTAAATTATTACAACGAAACAAAAAATTTAAAAACTTGAATTGTTAATAGCTAAAAAAACCTTATACTTTATTTATTATTAAATTTAAAATATATATGTATTAATTAATGTTTTAAAATTTAGTAATAAATAAAGTTTAAATTGAAATTAAGTTAGGGATACGCAAAAATTAATGTTTAAGTATTTAAAATAAATAAAAGTTCCCATTTACTATATGTAATTTAATTGATGTAATTAATTATAATAAATTAATTATATATCTAATTTTTACAAATATGTTAATACTACAAATCAGAAATATAATCTAATATAATTTAATATTAGTGAATGTATAATTAAAAAATTTTATATTTTCATATTTAATCATTATTTAATCATTATTTATCCACAATTTCAAAATGAAGAATAATTAATATTTATAATTATTTTATTTTATTTTATTTTAGGACCAATAAATGAATAGATTGAACCAACAATACAAAAAAAAATTAAAAAAAAAAAAGAAATCCAATAATATTTAATCATTATTTAAAGATAAAACTAATTTATTATAAATTAAGAAATACTATTGCTAAGTATTATTAAATTGGTAATTTTTAATAATATGAATATTAATAAATAATATTTATTTTATTAAGAAAGGAACCAAATTTAATAAATTTAAATTTTTATTATTATTAAATTATTATTATTACAGTTATACAATTCTCTTTATTATTTTATTAAATTAGTTTTATATTTTTTTTTATGTTATTTTTTTTTCTTTTATTTTTTTTTTATATTAAAATTGATTTTTAATCATCAAATTTTGAAATATAAGGTATTTATTTTTTATATTTTTATTTTTATAATCTTTTTTTTAAATAAAATTTTAGATGAGAATAATTATTAATATATTATAAAATTATTTTGAAATAGATAAAAATGAAATTGCTATTGAATGGTACTTTACTTCTTCTTTTACACTTTGTTGTAAAAATTGAAGCTCAAGTAAGTTAAAAGATTAAAATATAAATAAATAAATAATGAATAATGAATTAATAAATGTGATTTATTAAAATATATAATTAATATTTTTGATAATTAATTAAAATAAATGAAATATTTGAAAATTAATTAAAATATATAATAATAATTTTTAATAATAAATTATAAAATTAGTATAGTAATTGTAAAAACACTTGTGAAATTGCCTATGAAGATGAAAATAAATGGGGTATATTTCAATAAATATATAATAATAAATTTACAATTAAATATATATGCCAGAAATTTAAAATAATTCTTAATATTTTTAACTTTATTTATATATATATTGTCAATATAATAAATTTAAATTTCAAAAATCAATTTAATATAAAAAAGGTATTGAAAATGAAGATTGGTGTATTCTTCCAGATTCTTGTTTTGATTCATGTTGGGCTTCATCATTAGTATGTTATATTATTAAATCCTTTTTCAATTCAAATAGTAAAAAAAAAAAAAAAAAAGTAAGGTAATTAACAAATATAAATTTATTGAAATACTGAATTAAAGGGTTATTCATGTTGTAAAGGATGTGATATAATAATTACTGATTCCAATGGCGATTGGGGTGTTGAAGATAATGAATGGTGTGGTATTTTATCAACATGTAAAGAAAGCAAAGCTAGTTGTTGGTCTCTTGCTAATGTAAATATCATAAATATAAATTAAATTAATTAATATTTACTGGAAAACTATATCTCAATTTTAAAATATAAATAATTTAATATAGAAATATAAAATATTTATTTAATATTATATTAATTATAATTAATATATATATAATATATTTATCGTTGTAACTGTCTTTAATTTTAATTATGAAATTATTAAAGGGTTATGATTGTTGTGAAGGTTGTGAAGTTGCTTACACTGACGCTGATGGCAAATGGGGTTATGAAAATGATGAATGGTGTGGTATTAAGGAAGATTGCGACGCTACAAAACCAAAAACCACCCCAAAGAAAAGTTCTACTAAGAATACTGCAACTACTACTACCAATAAAGCACCAGTTTCAACTCAAAAATGTAAATGTCAATATGAAGCATGTGGTCCAAATGTTTGCTGTGGTGCAGGTTTAAGTTGTATCGAAAAGGATGGGTAAATAATAGTGATAATAAAAGAAAAGAAAAATAATAATAAAAATAAAAATAAAAACAATAATAATAATAATATAATTACAACATTAATAATTTATAATATAATTTTAAAATTAATAAATAAATGATAAAATTTATATAAATTTATTGTTCAAATAGTTATGCTCAATGTGAACCAGATCCAAATGCTGAATTACGTCCAGCTACTGATTGTGAAATTGGTCCACACTTTGGTGTAAGCATAAAATTAAATATTTGAATATTTAAAATAATGAAAAATTTTCAACTCTAATAATTTCTATAATACAATATTAATAAACAATAAAATTGAACATAAAAATTTATTAATATAGCGTTGGTGTGATGGTTGTCTTGTTACTGATACCCAAACTGATGGTTCTTTATGGGGTTGGGAAAACAAGAGTCCATGTGAAATTAAGCCATACGAATGCAATGGTAATAACATATTTTTCTTAAATGAGATTTAAATAATAATTAATATTAAAAATTAAAATATTTATAAAATATTTTATTTTTGTTATATTATGATATTAATAATTATATTGAAAATAATAAAATTATTGTAAATAGAATTCCTTAACGCCGATTGGACTGATGCTGAACACCACTGGCCAATTGGTACTGATAAGGGTACTACTACCAGATATTGGGATTGTTGTAAACCAGTAAGTTATTAATAATATAATTATAATATATATATATATATATATATTTTTTTTTAAAAAAAAAAAAAAAAAAAAAAAAAAAAAGCAAATTAATTAAAATATAAATAATTTATATATATATATAAAGTCTTGTGCCTGGCCAGGTAAATTTGAATACAAGACCAATATTAAATTATGTGCTGCTGATGGTAGCCCACTTCTCGATAATAATTTAGTAAGTTTTTAAATTTTAGTTTATTTAAAAATAATATAAAAAAATATATATATATATATAAAATAATATTTTATTTAATATGTAAGTGTATATATTATATTTATAATAAATTTTAAATTAAATTAAAATTTAATTTTTTTTTTTTTTTAATTAAGATTTCTGGTTGTGAAGGTGGACCAACTTATACTTGTGAAGATCAAACTCCATGGGCTGTTGATGATGTTACTGCTTATGGTTATGCTGCCGCAAACATTCCAGGTTTAACAGAAGCTGATTGGTGTTGTACTTGTTATGCTTTAACTTTCACTTCCTTCCCAATTAAGGGTAAACAAATGATTGTTCAAATTACTAACACTGGTGGTGATTTAGGTGATGGTCACTTTGATCTTCAAATTCCAGGTGGTGGTTTTGGTTTATTTAATGGTTGTTCCCCAAGATATCCAGATATTCCAGATGAAGACTGGGGTGATCGTAATGGTGGTGTTATATCTCGTGAAGGTTGTTATAAATTACCAAAAAGTATGCAAGAAGGTTGTCTCTTCAAATTTGACTGGTTCAGAGGAGCTGATAATCCTGATGTTACTTATGTTAAGGTTGATTGTCCACAAGAATTACTTGATGTAAGTGGATGTACCCGTATGAATCCATAGGTTTACAAAAAAAAAAAAAAAAAAAAAAAAGAAATCATTTATCTTTTATAAAAAATTTTAGTAAATTAAAAAATAATATATATATCTATTTTTTTATTTTTAAAAATTATTAAAAAATTATTTGTATAATTAAAAGTAATAGTAAATTTTAGTAAATGTATAAAATAATATATTAATAAAAATAAAAATAAAAAATAAAAAATAAAATTTATTTTTTAAATTGTTAATAAAGATTTTATAATTAATATATATATATATATATGTTTTAATGATTTCTTAATATTTAGTGTAATTATTGAGGTTATATATATATTTTTTTTTATATAATTAAATAAAAAAAAATGATAATTGAAATAAATAATTAAATAATAAATAATAAATAATAAATAAATAATAAATTTATAATAAATAATAAATAATAAATAATAAATAATAAATAAATAATAAATTTATAATAAATAATAAATAATAAATAATAAATAATAAATAATAAATAATAAATAAATAAATAAAAATTATTAACCAATCAAACAATTAAAATTCTACTCATTCAAATTTATATGTCATAATTTACTTCCTTTTTTTATAAATTTATATGCACTACAGGAGCCAGTTTTAAAAACTTTGCCTCAAATTAATGAGTAAGGATAATAACTTCATTGGGTGATGCCAATGATAATTATAAAAAAATTTTTTCTTAAAATTTTTTTATAATTAAATTAATTTTATATATTTTTGAAGGGTAAAGGCTGACCTATGGGTGGGATGCTTTATTCTCTTCATAAAGCGACCTGCCGTTGTTGTTGGTCTCCAAAAAAAAAAAAATTAGTTGAAATAGAAAAAATTTTAAATTTAAAAAAAAAAAAAAGAAATTGAAATATTAAATTTTTTTTTATGATATGAATTATATTCATAGTTTGTTTTGAGAAGTATAAAAAGTAGTAGAGTATTTTAAAGTTTTATTTTTGAAAAAAAAATATAAATATATATATATTTATATATTATATTAAATATATAAAATAAATATAACATAGTTAGAAGACAATTTAAAAAAAAAAAAATTTTTTTTTTTGTATATATTTTATATTTTTTTATATTTTATTTTTATTTTTTTATTTTATTTTTATTTTTTTATTTTATTTTTATTATTTTTTTTTTTTTTTTGTAAATTTATTTGCTATTATAGAGATTTCAGGTAAACGATATTTTTAAAGTAAATTTTATTTAATATATATATAAATATATATTCAATATTATTCCTTTATATAGTGTATTTATTATTATTATTATTATTATTATTATTATTATTATTTTATTAAAGTAAAAAAAAAAAAAAGAAAAAGAAATGAAATAAAAAAAATTAAAAGAAAAAAAATAAAAAAAAAAAAAAGCTTTTTAAAAACTTAAAAAATTATATTTTTTTAATATTTTCAGAAATTTTAGCAATTAATAAAGAACTGGCTTTACTAGCTTCACTTAATCTCTCTTTAAAGAATTCAGAAACTTCCTCAAATTGCATCCTGTAATGTTCCATATCCTTATGGCGAATAATATTATCCCAAATAGTTGCAGATAAACAGTATTCAAGATCATCAGCACGAATATATTTATCTGTTAATGCTGCTTCAATAGCTTCATCTAATAAGTCATTATTACGGAATAGGTATTCAGCAATACCTAATAATAATCTTTATTTTTTTTTTTTTTTTTTTTTTTTTTTTTTTTTTTTTTGTTATTATATTACATTATATATATATATATTTTAATATATATGATATATATGATATTAAATTTTTATAAATTATTATTATATTTATTATAGTTTTATTAAATATTTGAAAATTCAAAATAAAAATAAAATAAAATAAATTATCATATAAATATATATATTATAATAAATAATAATAGTTCAGAGAATTATCACAGAATATTATATATATTATATATATTATTAATTTTATTTTAGATTTATGTAGATATACATAATATTATCATAAAATTATTATAGATTTATTATTAATATTAAAAAAGAATTATTATATATATATATATAAATTAATTAGTGATTCATTATATTTATAAATTAATATTAAATATATAATTTTTTTTTTTTTTTTGTTTTTATTTGTTTTTTTTGTTTTGTTTTGTTTTGTTTTACATTATATATATATATATATTTATTTATTTATTTATTTATAATTATTAATACTTTTATAAATTAATTTACCTAAATATTGGAGTTTCACATATCATATGATCATATGGATTAATATCTAGCCTATGCCAACAATCAACCATAGCTAATAAGGATAAATGAGAATTTGGTTTTCTTTGATCCTTTGGAATTATTGATAGTGAAAATTGATCTAATATATCATCTTCTAATAAAATGCGACGATGTTGATGATTACGTTCACTAAATACTTGTTCACCAGCCTAATATATTTATTATTTTAATTTTAATAATTTTGCTTAATATTTTATATAATATGAAATTAAAAATATAAAAACAGATATATATATATATATATATATTTATAATCATTAATTAATTAATAATAATAATAATAATAATAATAATTACAGTTTTTATTCTTTTTACAAATTCTTCTCTTTTTTCTTGAATCATTAATTTAAATAGTTCATTAACAGATTTTGAAAATTGATGAACTTGTCTCATTGCACTTGGATTCATCATAGCCAAACCTTAATTTTTTTTAAAAAAATTAAATATTTGATTTTTTTTTTTTTTTTGATATGGAATATGATAATCAGTAAATATCGATGAATGAATGAGTTTCATGTATATATTAAATATTATAATATATAAAATATAAAATATAAATATTATCATTATACCTGCATAAACATGCCATTTATTATTGTAAATACGAAGAGTCAATAAAAGTTTAACATTTTCTATACCACCAGTATATTTTGGTGATTCCCACTAATATAAAAGAAAATTATATAAAAATAAAAATAATAATAATAATAATAATAATATCATTACATAAAAAATTAGTATAAATAAATAATTATTATTGATCAATTGAAATTACATTTAATTATCTTAATTATATTTAAAAATATATATTAATAATTAATATAATAAACTCTATAATAATTACTGGAAATTGCTTTTGTTCTCTCCATGCTCTTCCCATACTGTATATTGATGGTTTTATAATAAAAAATATTGAATATAAAATCATAATATATATATAGATGGTTTTATAAAAAAAAAAAAAAAAAAAAAAAAAAAAAAAATTGAATATAAAATCATAATATATATATATAGTAGTATTTATGTATATAAATAATTATTTATAAACAATTAAAATAATAACATATAAGTAATTATAACAATTTAGATATCTAAAAAATTTAGTTATTTAAAAAAAAATTTTTTTATACCTAAGAAATGCAACGTGGGTAACTGCTTGGGTATCAGCTGTTGTTTGATCATGTTCTAAATATGTCAACATAACTTTTTGAGATTGAAGACAATCTAAAATTCTATTTACAAGATCATAATGCTCATCATTACATCTTTGTCTAATTATAACCTATAAAATAATTTCATAAATTCCCATTTAAATAATATGTAAATTTACAAGTTTATTAATATATATGTATATTAATAATGAAAGTATTTAATAATATACCAATGGTTGACCCTTGGTTGTAACACTAATTATTGTATTATTTATTATTATATATTAAAAATATAATTTATTAGATTTAGCATTAATGATATGTATTCATTCATTATATATCGTTAAATTATTATTATTATTATTATTATTATTATTATTATTATTATTATTATTATTATTATTATTATTATTATTATTATTATTATTATTATTATTATTATTATTATTATTATTATTATTATTATTATTATTATTATTATTATTATTATTATTATTATTATTATTATTATTATTATTATTATTATTATTATTATTATTATTATTATTATTATTATTATTATTATTATTATTATTATTATTATTATTATTATTATTATTATTATTATTATTATTATTATTATTATTATTATTATTATTATTATTATTTATATAATTTTTATTTCAATTTATTTACGTTGGTCCATGCATTGAGTGACAACTTAAAATATCAACATCAGGTGGTAAATATTTTTCAAAAGCACGAATTTCATATTCTTTTATTGAAGTCTGTTATATTATAATATCATATTACATATAATTTTTAACAGTGTTTATTATATATATATATATTATTTATAATAAAATGAATTTCATAAATATTTACCTGTCCCCCGACAACAGCCCTATATTTAGTTGCTATTTCATTATATTCACCAATTTATTATCATTATTTTTAATAATGGTATTAATTTTTTTTTTTTTTTTTTTTTATTTTTAATATTTATATTATTAGTATAATTTATTTTTTTTTTGGTATATATATTATATTTTAATAGTAAACAACATATAAATTAATTAATGAAATTATTTAGGATTTAATAATAAATATTTAATATTATTGATATATTATTGATATTTACAAGGTCCATATTCTTTAACAACAGAGTCAATATTTTTTGCTTCAACAGAATAAAATATAACATCGCTTATTCTTGAAACTTGATGTCCATCTCTTAAAACATTAATTCCAGTATCTAACGTTTATAATTTTTAGTGGGTTGATATACATTTCATTATTTATTATATTATTATTCCATTGTTTTTTAAATAATAATTATTAATTTTTAACTATATATTAAATTTCTAAATATATAATTTTTTTTATTCTTACTTTTAAATTCTTCTTTTAAAGTTTCATATTTTTCTGGAAGATCGCATACATTAATACTTTTATAAAATTATATATATTATAATTTTTATAAAAAAAATTAAATTAAGACAATAATATATTGATATACAAAATAAAATAAAATAAAATAAAATACAAATACAAATACAAATATAAATACAAATATATATATATATAATAATGAAATTGTAAATAATTAAATGTTTTAAAATAAAATTAATATATAATTATTAGATATAAATTAGAATTTAATAATATTATTTAATTATAAATCATTTAATAATTTTACAATCAAATTACTTTTTCCATCCTGCTTCATTAAATTTTCTGGCATAAAGTCTTCCCATATCACCTATGTTTTTTTTTTTTCATTAGTTTGTAAAATGTATTTATTGTTATAATTTATAATTTAAAGTTATTTATTATATTAACCAAAATGTTTTTGTTATAAAAGGTAAAAATATATATATACATAAAAATAAAAATAATATATATATGTTAATACAAAAATAAATATATAAATAAAAGATATGTATAAACATTCAAATAATAATTTCAATACATAAATAAATGACTTACCAAAACCAATAATTCCAATATTAATTATATCTTTTTCGTTTAATTCACTCATCTTGAATTGATAATTTTAATATTTATAAAATATATGGAATCTTTAAAACTAAAATTTATAATAGATAAAAAATATTTAATTAATTACTCTACATAATACTTTTTTTTTTTTTTTTTTTTTTTTTTTTTTTTTTTTTTTTTTTTATAGAAACAGTAATTAATTTTATTTATAAAATAAAATTCTTTATTATGTAATAATTTTTTCTTTTAATTATTTATTTAAAAATATATATATATATAAAATAGCTTAGTAATTATTTTTATTAATAAATTTAAGAATATGTATTATATAAATTATTATTGATTTTAATATTTATATATACATATATTTCGATTTATCATAAATAACAATTTCATTTATAGATTTTTATTGAGAGTATGAATTAAATTTATTATTGAAGATTTAAGATGATGTTAAAACTTCACATAATAAAATTATTTTTATTTATTTATTTATTTACCTTCTTATATTTATTAAATATAAATTATATAATGTTCTATAAAAAAAATGAAAAATTAATAAAAAATAAAACAACTTTATAATAAATAAAATTACTTTATACTAAAATAAAAGAAAAGAAAAAAATATTTTAATAAATTTCATAAAAAAAATATTAAAGAAAATTTAATATAATAAATAAGGTAAATAAATAATTCATAAAATATTCTTCTTTAATTATTATTATCATTATTATTACTTTATATATAATAAATATATAATGATATATATTAAAAACTACTATTTTACCAAAAAAAAATTATTTTTTTTATCTCTAATTAGGAACTTTTTTAAGTTATAAAAGATTATACAAAAGATATTCTATAAACTAATTAAATTTAATCAAGTTATAGATTTATTAATTTATTACTTAACATTCAACAGTTATTGGTTATTTTAAATTTGTATGATACCTCTTTTATATAAAATAGCTATTTATATATGATGTATAAATAATAATAAATAAATAGATTGACATATATATAAATGAATAAATAAATTAGTAAATAAATAAGTTGGTAAATATATAAATAAATTGGTAAATAAATAAATAAATTGGTAAATAAATAAAGATTATTAATTATTAAATATTTAATTATAAAAAAAAAAGTTAATATATTAATTTTCAATTATTATTACTTTACTACTACTACTACTACTACTATTATTATTATTATTATTATTATTATTATTATTATTATTATTATTATTATTATTATTATTATTGTTGTTGTTGTTGTTATTATTATTATTATTATTTTTATTACTAATAATTATTGATATATGTTGTTTATTTATTTTATACTGTGATAAGCAAGGAGAGAAGTGGATAGTACATTCATAATATTTTATATAGTACATAAAAAAAAGTAATAGCTAATTAACATAAAATATTATTATAAATACACTTTAATTACATAATAAATACATATATAAGATAATATGAATAAATATAGAATAAAGTTATTATTAAGTAGTTATCACTTCCCCTCAAATGAAATTATTATATAAAAATATTATTTTTAAATTTTAGTATTTTTAATTTTGTATGAATTTCATAATTTTCCATTTTACATATTGCTTGATTATCAGTAGTATTGATTGTTATATTTAAATACTAATTTAATATTTCTTCAATAATGTTCCTTAACCATAAAATTTTCTTGACACTTTCTGAAGAATTTATATATTCAGCTTCTACGGTAGAAGTATCAATACATGATTGCTATTTAGATATCCAGCATATATAATTTTCTCATTAATATAGTATTATTGATTCATATTTAAAGCCAATAAGTAAAAATTTATCATTTGTTACATATTCCCCTTCACCTGTATCATAAAACCATGTAACATCATCTGCTATTTCTTTATTATAATTAGTATAATCGAATGATTTTATTGTTTATATTATCAAAATCATAAATATGCTTATTATTATTTGGAATAACCTCCAATAAATTAATATTTTTCATTGTATTTTTATTATTTTGCTTTTTCTGATGTATTATAGCTCTAGTATCTACAAAATCAAAGTTTTCATCATATCTTGCTAAAATAATTCTTTTAAGAGTTTCTAAGTACTCACCAAGATTACTGTTAAAGTTAAATTAAAAAAATATTTTTATACTCATCTGTAAGAATGTTATATAGATATTTTAATTTTTCTTTGTTTGCAATACCTAAATTAATTTCTTCCATTTCTGCGAAGATCTCTTTTGCTTGGTCTGTCATACTAATTATTTCGTTTTTATTTTTTTGCTTTAAATTTCTGAGCCCTTTAAGCCAGTACTCCATATCAGCATTATTGTTACCGTATTTTCCCTTGAGTCTTTACTTAATACGATAACAGTCAGTTAAACGACATATCTCCTTTAAGATTTTTTTGTGAACATTTTTACTAATCAGTAATTTCAATTTAGCATTAATTTTTTCAGCCTCTTTGATAATTAGTCTTTTGGTTCTATTATGCAATAATAGATTTAGAACATTATTTTTAACTGCCGGTGGTGCATTATTGTTTATATCTGCTGGTGGATTATAGTTTACAACATATACATTTTATTAAATTATAAAATAAATAAATATATAAAATAATATCATTAAATATAATTATTAAGTTATCAATAATAATAGAAATTAATATAAACGAATTAATAAATAAAAATAATAAGTATAGAATAAAGTCTATAGTAAAATTTATTATTATAAAATAAAATAAAATAAAATATATATATATATATATATATATATTTTTTTTTTTTTTCATATCAATTATTAAAATTTTAATTTAGTATTAGTCATCATGGATAAATTTCTATTTTTAGTTATAACAATAATTAATAATATCATTCCTCTAAACATTTCCATACCAAATTTTTTTCTAACCCAACAGTTAAATAGAACAAATTTATTATTAATAAAATATAAATAAATAAATAAATAAATAAATAAATAAATAAATAAATAAATAAATAAATAAATAAATAAATAAATAAATAAATAAATAAATAAATAAATCGAAAAATGTCAAAATAGATGAGTTATTTATTTATTTATTTACTTATTTATTTATTTATTTATTTTATTTATTAATAATTGGCTCATTAAAAATATTAATGCTATGAAATTTAATTAGCTAATTACTGATAATATTTTTATAATGATTGGTTTAAAATAAAAATAAGAAATAAAAATGAATATCATTAAATATTTTATAATTTCCTTCTCTGCTATTTTTTTAAAAAGTATAGTATAAATTTAAGAAGAAAAAAATAAATTGAAATATAGTAATAATATTTAAAAAAAAAGAGAAAGGAAAAAAGTAAAGATAAATAATGATAGAAAAATAATTTTAAGAATATTATATAAAATTAATATTGAAAAAATTATTGAAGTTGAAATGTTACAAAAATAAAATATTATCTATTAAAAATATTAAATGATGAAAAATCAGCTCCCTCTTCCGAATTATTTTATGAAGAAGAACGCTGTTCCGGAATCATATTACTTCTGAAAAATATTTTTATAAAAGATAATAAAATACTCTTTTTTAGAAAGATTAAATATTATATAAAATTTATATACATTATTATAAATCTTTTTAAAATTTAAATTGAAGCATATTTTAAATTATATTAAATAGATGATATAATGATGAAAAATCAGCTCCCTCTTCCGAATTTTTTTATGAAGAAGAACGCTGTTCCGGAATCATATTACTTCTGAAATATCATTTATTTATGTAATATATGTTTGCAATATATGTTTTTTTTTTTTTTTTTAAAAGATTACTGAATTAATAATATGATTTATTTCAGCTTATGCATATATATATTTTGAGTGTTTGTATATATGGATTTATGTGAAGTAAAGAAATTATATATTACTAATTAAATAATTAATTATTAATGAAAGATATTGATTAATAATTAAAATTAATAATTGTAAAAAATTAAAAGATTTAGAGTCCTTTTATAATTTTTTGCAATAGTTAATATTCGTTAAGTATTATTTTAAAACTTTTCACTTTTTTTTTTAAAATAATACTTAACTAAAATTTTATTAAATTAACAATGATGCAAATATTTCTAATATGAAGTGAGATTTAACGAAGAAGTTATTAATTACTCAAATATAATATTTATTTTAATATATATTTACTAATGATTTATTTTAATTTAAAAAGATATTTTATTATTCAGTATTTATTTTAATATATTACTCATGGTCTCTTTTGTTTTAATTATATAAAATAATTAAAATACCTATTATAATTAATTATTTTATTATTTCTAAATAATAAATTAAATTTGAAATTGTGTAATATCATCAAAAAAAAAAAAATTAAATTGATGATATTCCACAATTTTATTTTATTTTTTTTTTGTAATTGTAGAATATAATCAATTTATTCTTTTTATTTTTATTTTTTTTTTTTAAATTATAGAATATCATCAATTTAATTTTTTTTATTTTTTTATTTTTTATTGTAATTTATTATTATAATTTTATATTTTTTTTTGTAATTACAAGTAATTTAATTAATATTATTAATAAATATAAATTCTATTGAATTATTATTTTCTTGAGTTTTGTTCTTAGATGATAATTAATAATATGTACTTTATAGCAAGAATGATTAATACACGATTTTTATATAATTATTTAATACCTAAATTATTTTTTTTTTTTAAAAAAAAAATAATTAAAAATATACAACATATTTATGTATTATAAATATTTCAAACAAAACTAATTTCTGTATATTTTATATAAGATTAATTATGATAAATTTAATATTTATTGTTAAATAATGATAACTATAATTCAATTATTTTTCATAATATTAATAATAAATATTAACTTTAATATTATTAATAAATATAAATTTATGTATTAATAATATTAATATATATTTGACTTTTTTTATTTTTTCAATGATATAATTAATTTATTAATTTCTTATAATAAATAATATATATTTAAAAGTATATTCTTTCTTCCTAATCTAAAGATAAAAATAAAATATTATTAATATACATTGAATGATTCATCTATCTTTTTATTATTATACTTATTATTATTACTATTTAATTTTTTTTCCTTGATTTTTCTATTTTTTTTTTTTTTTTTTAAAATTTTTAAATAGTTTTAGTTTTATTACTTTGTACTTTATATTATTATATATATATATATATATATAAATTTTTTATTATTATATCATTTGTCTTTAGTTTAATATTTTATTATTACCAATATCATCATTACTATTTTAAAAAGCATTCATAATTTATTTAATCTTCTTACATATTAGAAATATTCATAATTTATTTAATTTTGTTTTATATTTATTATTACATATTAGAAATATTCTAAGTATTAATTTTTTTTTTTTTTTTTTTTTTTTTCAGAGTAACATATTTTCTGTTTGAGTAATTGTATTAATGAATATAAAAGTTGTTATTATAGTACTTAAATTTTATAAAAAATTTTTTTATTCAGTAATATTTATTTTATAATATTGCTTAAAATCAAGAATAAAATATATTTTATTTTATATATTAAACCTTTTAATAATTAATTGTTTTTATTATTATTAACATAATAGATACTGAAAATCTAACTTTATATAATGAATATTCCATTAAAAATAACTATTATTGAATAAATAACATTAAAATAAAATAAACTATTAATGAATAAGTAGCAAAAAAAAAAAATTTTTTTAATCAATCTTTATTAATTATATTTGAAATAAATAAAAATAAAAAATTTATAAATTTTATAATATAAAATCAGGTTAAATTAAAAAAAAAAATTCATTATTTTTAAAGTTTTAATAATGGATATTTTAACAAATAAAAAGTACGTTAAATAAATATATTAACATTATAATATTATTTTTGTTTTTTTTATTAATTATTATAATATTATCTTTGTTTTTATTGTTTTAATATTCTTTTAATTCTATTAATTATAATATTTTAATAGATATTTTTATTAGTATATATTATTATATTTTTATTTTTTTTTTATTTTCTTAATATATAATCTATTTTTTTTTTTTTTTTTTTTTTTAGTAGTTAAAATATAATTCTTTATATTTTTATTTTTAAACAAATAACAAAAAATAAAATTATTTATTTAAATCAATTTCATGGATTGACCTTGATGAGTTTTTAATAAATAATGTTACGAATGAAAATAAATATTTTAATGAAATGTTTATTTAACAATTTTTTGAACCGGTATTAGTTGATTAGTATATTGTTATATATGGATTATTAATATAAATACAAACATTTATATAATTATATATATATATTTTTTATTTATTTGTGTAATATTTTTATTTATATAATTAAAATATTAAATTTTATTTTTATACTAAATAAAACCAATATATGATTTAATATGTTTTATTTAATCCTTTCTAATAATATTCTTTTTATTTTAATAAAATTTAATTAATTTTTTTTTATTTATATTTTAATTACTAATACTACTGATTATATTGATTAGTATTGATTTATTAATATTTATTTATATTTATAGAACAGAATTAATTATATATATGTATTACCTAATCATAAAATGTATTTAAGAAATGAGTAAAAACAAAAATGAAATAAAAACAAATAAAAAAAAAAAAAATAAAAATTAAAAAAATACAAAAATACAAAAATAAAAATTAAAAAATTACAAAAATACAAAAATAAAGTTGAAGATGGTTTTTTGATTTTTTAATTTTTGCTAAGAAATTAGTAAAAACTTTAAAATATATAAAATATTTAAAATTAAATTAATAAGAATAATAAAAAAGAAAAATTAGATATATACTATTAAGGCAAGATATTTTAATTACTTTTATTTTTTTTTTTTTTTTTACTTTATTTTTTTTTTCCTTTATCTCAAACATATCCTGTGACTTTAGAGTCATAAGATTAAAATTTTAATAGATTATACTAACCAACAAAATATTATAATCTGTAATAAATAAAAATATATTGTTATTTAAAGACCTCCTTATAAATTAAATTAATTTATCTAAATCTATATATATATTTAAAATCTATTGTAAATAAACCAAAAATATACTTTTTATTATAGATAATATATATTATTATATATACGTTATATATATTAAAATATATTATAAGAGTTGTAGCTCATTTATTTAATTATAAACTTAGTATATTAACAATAAAATTATGTTAGATTTACATAAAAATTTGCATAAAATTTATATTGTATATATATTGAATTATACATTCTTTTATTATTTTTAATAAATAGAAAATATTAAAATAATATATATTAATATATATTAATAATATATTTTATTTACATAAACTATTTAATTAATATATATTGTCAATAAAATCATTTAGTAAAATTATTTAATAATTTTTAGTAATAACAATTTACAAATAAATTATAATATATATATCTAATATATTGGAGTATAAATATTTTTATATATTGTGTGAAATAATTTATTATTATAAAAAATATACAATAATATTCCATTAAAATATACTTTATTTCATTAATAATAATTATAATAAAAAAAATAATATAAAAAGTAATAAACTTTCCCAAATATTTATACTCTTTGCTTTCATTATTAATATTTTTTAATGTAATTAATTTGATATTTAATAGAGAAAAAAAATTCTCTTTCTATATATTAAATAAAGAAATAAAATAGGAATAAAAAATAAAGATAGAATAAATAAATTATTGAATATTAAATAAAATATTAAAATATTTGTAAAGAAAAAAGATAATATTAAGATAGTATAAATAATAATAATAATAATAATAAATATTAAAGAAATATTAGATATAATAAATAAATTGAAAAGATTTATACTAATTTATAGAAAAAAAGTAATTTAAATTTAAAATAAAAAAAGTAATACTATAAGAAGGTAAAACAATTAATATGAAATTTTTATTATAATAATATATATATTTTTAATTCGAAATTAAAAAAAAAAAAAAAAAGAAAAATAGATAAAACATAATAATAATATTTTAATTATTTTTAATATGATAGATTAAAAATTTTAAATACCTACTTAATTAAAATGGTTATTTCTTCAGTACAATTAAATAATTATAATCAACCAATTTATTCTACTTCAAGTGGAAACATAATGCATAATTTATATATACCAAGCGTTTGTGTTGGTCACTCGGAGTTTAATAATACTCAATGTTCAAAAACAGAAGTCTTTGAATGTGCTAACGATATGGTAAATAATTTACTTAATATTAAAGTATAAAATATAAAATATTTTTTATTTATAAATATATTTATAAATATATATATAAATTTGAAAAATTATGAAGAATAATGAAGTTTCAAAGGAAAAATTAATTAATAATCAACATTCATACCAAAGAAGAATTTACTATTCAACTATAAATAGAGATGTAGAAGAATTAATGAATGAAAATACGCCTTTTTCAGAAAAGTTAAAAGAAACTGTTGAAATTATAGATGAAGCTTATGAAAGATATGGGTATTTATAATGTTAATTAAATAAAAAAATATGTTACAATATTTTAATAAATATTGTATATTTTTTATAAATAGCGTATTCGGTTTTAGTTTTAATGGAGGTAAGGACTGTACAGTTCTTCTTCATTTATTAACGGCTGGCTTATATAGATATGCTGTAAGACATCCAGAAATAATTTCACCAAATGAAGATTTACCAAAAATCCCAACTGTATATATAATGAACTCTTTTCCATTCCCAGAAATTGATGATTATATAAAAGAAGCCAATGATTTGTAAATAAATATATATCTAAAAAAAATTAGTATTTATTAATTTTATTCATTTTCTAATGATTTTGATTATGATTTTTATTAACATAAAAATTATTTTTGATAAAAAAATATTAGATATGATTTGGATATAATATCCATTTCTGAACCAATGAAAGAAGCATTAAAAATATTCCTTGATAAAATACCTGAAATGAAGGCTATATCAGTTGGTGTACGTAGTACAGATCCATATTCAGGTAAATATCAATTTGGAAATAAAATAGATAAATAAATAATAAATAATAATAATAATAATAAAAGTTATTTTATATTTTATCTTTGTAATTTATATATTTTATAAATGATTGATAATATAAAAGAACATTTACAACCATTTACCCCTACCGATAAAGGATGGCCAGATTTCATGAGAGTTTTACCAATTTTAAATTGGGATTATAATGATATATGGACCTTCTTATTAAGATTAAATGTACCATATTGTTGCTTATATGAACAAGGGTAAATGGAAAATTTTAAATATTTAAACATAAGTAATATATTTGAAAATTAATGTAAATAATTTATTAATAATAAATAATTTCAAAAAAAAAAAAAAAAAAAAGATATACTTCATTAGGAGGAACTAACAATACAATTAAAAATCCCGCTTTAAAAATTGAAACAGATACTGGAGAAGAAAAATATGAACCAGCATATAAATTAAAGGATGGCAGTTTAGAAAGAATGGGTAGAATAAGGAAACCAGCTTCTCCAAGCCCTTTACGTTAGAATATTATATTTTTTATTTATTAAACAGTTAATAAAATTAAATTAATTTATTAAAAAAAAAAAAAAAAAAAAAAAAAAAATAAAATTAAATTAATTTATTAAAAAAAAAAAAAAAAAAAAAAAAAACAATTAAACATTTAATATTATTTTTCAATATATTTAATTTTTTTTTTTTTTTTTTTTTTTAAAAATATGCATCTTTATTTTAATAAATTCATACATATATTACCAATTAAAAAATAATACATTACTTTTAGATTTCATTCTTATTTTATCAGTACATTTCACAGTACCTTTTATAATAAAATTAATAATTAAGCAAGGATTTATATTATTGTTTTAAATGAAAAAAAAATATAAAAAATATAAAATACAAGACACAAAAAACCGTCTTGTATTAGTTTATTAAACAAAGAAAAAAATGTCAATAATAATAAATTGTTATTTAATTAAATAATTTAATTATGAAAATTTATAAAATATAATATGCAAAACTCAAAAAGCCATCCAAGAAAATAATTAATAATAATAGCTTATCAGTTTTATTTCTTTTTTATTATTTTTTAATATATAAAATCATTTTTTATTTACATCAAAAAAAAAAAAAAAAAAAAAAAAAAAAAAAAAAAAATTTTTTTATTTACATCAAAAAAAAAAAAAAAAAAAAAAAAAAAAAAAAAAAAATAATAATCATAAAAATATATCTATATAAATCATAGTATATATAACAAAATAAAATTATTATTTTAATAGAATTAAAATAATTTATTTTAAAGTATTAAAAATAAATTTAATACATTTAAATAAATTCAATAAAAGAACAAAACAAAAATACACAAAAAAAAAAAAAAAAAGAAACAATTAAAGATAAAAATAAAAATAAAAAAATATAATAAAAATTTCGAAATTTAAAATTTTTTTTATTAAATTTTTTTTATTAAATAAGTAATAAAAATGAAAATAATAATAATGAGAATATAAAAATTTTTTTTTTTTTTTTAAAATATTTTCAATAAATTATTCTTTCTAATTTGTAGTTTTAATAAATTTTGATATAAATTTTTTATAAATTTTAGTTTTGATAAATTATACTATTAGTAGTTTTGATAAAATTTATAATTTTATTAAAAATTTTAGTTTTAATATATTACAAAAATGTTGTATTTTTTTTTTTCTCTTTCACTTTAGATTAAATTAATATTAGATTAAATTTAAATTTAAAATTTTAATTTTAATTTAATCTAAAATAAAGATATAATTTTAATAAACTTTTTTAATTATTTTGTGAATTAATTTTATGGCTGGTAATCTTATTGTAATCATTAATAATATCTTAGTATAAAACGTGGCTTTCGATTTTTTTTAAAAAAGAATATTCAGAAAATATTAACAATTCTTTTAATGTTTCTTTTCTTTTAAAAGATATTGAAACTTTTGTTTTTTTTTTTTTTTTATACTTTTGATTAAATTAAAATTTAAAATTATATCTTTAAAATTTTAAATTTTCATTTAATATAAAAAAACTTTTTAATTTTTTTATATAATAAATTTATGGCTGGTAATCTTATTGTAATCATTAATAATATCTTTGTATAAAAATGTGGCTTTTAAATAATAATTTTTTTTTCAGAAAATATTGGCAATTTTTTTTATGTTTCATATTTTTTAAAGATATTTTTAAGATATTTTTAAGATATTTTTAAAAATTAATTTTTTTTTTATAAAAACAATATTATATAAAGATTTTTATTTTTAAATTAATTTTTTTATTTTTTAAAATAATAATATTATTATAGTATTATGTATTATTTAATTATACATAGAGTATTGATAATATTTAATATATTTTTTTTTTTTTCAGGACTTCATAAATTATAAATATCATCATCAAATTATAAAATATTTTGGAAAATTGAAAAAAAAAATAAGAGAAAAAATAAAAAAAAAAAAAGGAAAATATATTAGAATAAATTAATAACTATAATTTTGATTTTTTTTTTTCTAAAAATATTATGTAACCTTGTTTATATCATGTAATACTAACATTATTTAATTTTTATATATTTATTATATTATTATCTATTATTATTATTATATATATATTTATATTATTTATTATTTATTATTTATTTATTATTATTTATTTATTTATTATTTTTTATTTATTACTTATTATTTATTATTTATTATTTATTATTTAAGTATTTAATATTTAATATTTAATATTTATTATTAATATTTTTAATATAATTTTATTATGAATTTTATTAATATAATTTTATTATGAATTTTATTAATATAATTTTATTATTTTTTTAAATAATATTATTATTAGAATTATTTCCAATATTTATATTATAAATATACGAAGATTCATAATTATATATAAATTTTGAATAATAAAAAGATTGTATTGTTAATTTTAAAATATTATTATAAAAAAAATAATTTATCAAAATAATTATTCAAATTATTTGTTTATAATTATTCAAATTATTTATTAATAATAGTTTAAAATTAATTATCTTGTTTATAAATCTATATATAAAATATGAACGGAATATATTAATAATGATATTTAATTATCATTTTAAATATTATATTTTTATTATTTATTTTTAATACTTTTATGATTAATATTTTAAAATAATATTTAATTAGTTTTTAAAAGAATATAAAATAATCATTTTTTTTTTTTTTTTTTAAATACTATATTAACATTCAATTTCAAATTAAATAATTATTGATTGAATTTCATTTTAAATTATTCTTTAAAAGATAAACTTTTCTTGCATATTCATATAGTTTATCTTTTTAATAATTATTTAAAGAATTTTATAAAATATTATTTTAAAAAATTTAAAAAACAATTTTAAAACTATTTAATTTAATTAAATATATTTTTATATTATTAAAATTAAATAAAATATAATCAAATTTAATTTAATATTTTATTACACAGTAAAAGAATTATAATAAATTCCAAAATGCGTTGTACTTTTTATTTTATGTATCATTGCTTCTTTATCTTTAAGTATTTCAAATGCTTCACCAATTCCATGTTTAGATGGTTTGAGAGGGGGTCTTATTGGAGGACAAATTAAAGGTCATGGAAATTCAAAACTTAATGGATCTTTAGATGGTCATTTAAGTGGATACTTTGGAATTAATGGTGGTGCCAAAATTGAAACTAAAAGCAAAATTGAAACTAAAACTAAAACTAAGATTAGAGCTTATGCTAATAGTAAAATTGTAGGACATGGAGGAATTAATATTATTGGATCTATTGATAATCAAATTGATATATTAATTAAAGGAAAAGGTAGTATAAAATCAGGATCTGATATTAAATTAGGAGTAGGTATTAAAGCTGGAACAAGTATTAAAGCTGGTTCAGGTATTAAGGCCGAAGCAGGTATAAAGACTGGAGCATGTATTAGTGCTGGTATAGGTATTGGTGGCCATATTAGTGGTCATATTGGAAGTCATATTGGAAGTCATATTGGTAGGTCATATAGTAAATGATGATTCAATTAATGAATCTCCATATCCTTGCTCAAAAAATAAAAAATAAAGAAGATAATAAAGAAAATAAAAAAGAAAATAAAAGATTATGAAAAAAGGGAAAAGAATGTTCTATATCTGGATTGCTCATCACTTAAGCCATTACCAGATAATCAAAATAAAAGAAAAATCTATCAAATAATAACAAAACTACTAATAATGATGATATTCCAAAATCCAATAAATAAGAACAAAATAATTCTAAATCAAGTCATGACAATACCAATGATTCTTCTTCTTCCAATATTTCTTTTAATGAAGATGAAAAATCTAATAATGAAGAACAAATCAAAAATAAAGAAGAAATTAATAATGAAGAAATAAATGAAGATAGTGAAACAGTAAAAAATGAGAATGAGAAATGAGAATGAGAATGAGAATGAGAATGAGAATGAGAATGAGACAGAGAATAATAATGAAAGTGAAAATGAAAATGAAGAAGCTACAGTAGTTTCTGATTCATCAGATCAACAAACCATTGAAGATTCAGAATTTGATTTGGATTAAAAAAAAAAAAAAAAAAAAAATAAATTAATTTTTTGTTATAAAAACACTTAAAAAATTTCATTGAAATTTTTTAATTTTATATATATATATAAATATTAAAATTATATTTAATAGAAATGTAAATAAATATTAATGTAAAATTAAACACAACTAAAATAATATAATATTATAAAAAAAAAAAAAAAAAAAAAAAAAAAAAAAAAAAAAAAATAAACAATAAATAAAATAAAATAAAATAAAAAATTTAACTAAAAATTACATATTGTTTTCTTTTAAAACATTATTATTATTTATTATTATTATTATTATTATTATTGATAGGATTTATTTAAATGTGAATTAAAGTTATAGTTATGTTCCACTTTATTTTTATTTATTTATTTAATTTAATTTAATTTAATTTAATTTAATTTATTTTTTTTTTTTTTTTTTTTTTTTTTTTTTTTTTTTTTTTTTTTTTTCAAAATTTAAATAATTTTCTAATATTTGGATGATTAACGGTATAATCTAATGCAGATTTACCATTAATATCTAAAAGAGATACATCGGCATTATTTTCAATTAAATATTTAACGATTTCAAGGTGACCTTTTTCACAAGCAAGCATTAAAGATGACTGACCATCCTCATTCACTAAGTTTATCTTTGCATGATGATGAATCAAATACTTAACAATGGCCATTTTATTTTTTTGACAGGCATACATCAATGCGGTATTTCCAAAAATATTTTGTTTATTAATATCAAATCCATGCTCTATCAAACATTTGGCAATTTCAAAATCCATATCAGTACAATTAGAATTTAGTACTTGAAATTCGTTATGAATTAATAAATCCATATTAGCCCCATGTTCAATTAAATATTTAAGGATACGGTAGTTTCTATTGTTGTAAGCACATTGTAATGGGGTGGTTTGATCATAAATGTTACCTGTATTAATATTAATACCATGATCCACTAAAATTTTCACCAACTCAAAATTATTATGTTCACAGGAATAGTAAAGGGAGGTCTTACTGTAAAAATCTTCTATATCGAGGTTAGCCCCATGATCGATGAGACATTTTGCTATATTATAATTATTATTTTTACAGGCAATGATGAGGGCAGTTGTATCATAATAATTATTGACGGTATCGATATTGGCGCCACATTTCAAAAGATAGTTTACAATTTCAAGACTATTAATGGTACACGCAAACATTAAAAGAGACTCATGATAGGTAATAGGTTCATCAATAATTACCCCATTCTCCACAGTATATTTTATGATATCAACAATAGATTGATAATTCTCCTCATTGATGATAAAGTCCACCTTATTAATATTTGGATTGAATTTACTATTAGAATTATTATATTTTACGGTGTTCACTAAGAAGGTGAAGGCGGTCTCTCCCTTCAAATTTATCATATTAACATCCGCTCCATAATCCACTAAAAACTTTACCATTTTTATATTAAGATTCTTCATGGCGTACATTAATGCGGTACTACCCGAATCATCGGTGACATTAATATTGGCTCCATGTTCCACTAAATACTTCACCATTTTAAAATTATTATTTTTACAGGCATCAATTAATCCTTTGATAGCATAATTGGTTTGATTTTGATTATTACAGAAAATCAAATCATTCTCTATTAAGTAATCATAAATATCATCATTATTACTACTGAAGGCATAATCTAATCCGGATTTACCGCTAATATCATAGATATCAAGTTTTGCTCCATGACGAATTAAATACTTAAACATGTTCACATTCTTCTTCCATAATACCTTCATTAACGGGGTATTTCTTTCCATATCAAAGCAGTTCACATCTGCCCCTTTCTCAATTAAATATTTTACAGTTTCATACCGATCACTGTCACAAGCAATCAATAATCCTGTCATTCCATCCTTCGAACGATAATTAATATCAACATCATCCATACCACACTGAATGATACGTTCAATAATCTTTATGTTATTATTTTTACAAGAATACATCAGAGGCTGATATCCATAATCATTACTATAAAGAATATCTGCACCATTTTGAATTAAATAGTCAGCCATTTCATAATTTCCATTTTCACAAGCATACATTAATCCAGAACATCCAATATTATTGGTAGCATTAATATCAACGCCATAGTCGACTAGATATTTAACGACCATAAAATTATTACTTTTACATCCTTTGATTAATTCGGTTTCCCCATACTTACCGTGAATATTATAGATACTATGATGATCAATTAGGAGCTTCACAATTTTATCATTACCACTCTGACTTCCACATCCCAATGCAGTATAACCGTACTTACTAATGATGTTTATATCCGCCCCATAATCTACTAAACATTTAACTATTTCATAGTTACCCTTATGGCAGGCAAACATTAATGCTGTTCTTTTCTTTAAATCCACGGCGTTGATACCTTTATCCCCACCATGACTGAGGACACATTTTACCATTTTTAAATTACCATATTCACATGCCATCATTAATAAGGTAGTTTCAAATTTATTACCTTCCTTAATATCAATATCTGCACCAGCTTCTATGAGATAACAAAAGATTTCCGAATTATCATTCATACAAGATTTTATTAATGCCGATAGTCCCAGTTTATTATAGAGATTTAGGTTACAACGTCGTTCCACTAAATATTTTACCACTTCAAAATTATTATTATCACATGCAAACATCAAAGCCGTATTTCCAAATTTATTTTGCTTATCTGGATTTGCATGATGATCCAATAAATATTTGACCAATGAATTTTGATTATTTTGACAGGCCTTCATTAAGGAGGTTTCATTATTGTAATTACAATAACTATTAATATTGGAACCACAGTCGACGAGATATTCCACGATTTCAATATTTTCAATATTTTCAACATTTTCAATATTTTCAACATTTTCATTATTTTCAACATTTTCATTATTTTTAATATTTTCATTGTTACAAGCAATGGCTAAAGGATTAAATCCATTATTATTAATGTAATCAATGTTTGCACCATGATGAACTAAATATTTGATAATCTCAATATTTGATTTTTCACAGGCAATATGCAAAGCAGTACTACCGTCATTATTTTTATCATTGATATCAATACCGGAATCGATTAAATATTTAATAATATTCTTATTATTATATTCACAGGCAATCATTAGTCCATTATTCCCTGCATAATCCAAAGAATTAATGTCCGACTCATGTGTCAATAAATATTTTAAAAATTCTAAATTATCATTTTGACATGCCAATAAATATATTGAATTACCATTGTTATCAATTTGATTAATATTTGCACCATGTTCAATTAAAAATTTTGAAATTTCCATATTTTTATTCCTACAGGCATAGCATAATGCCGTACATTTCAATTTATTTGCTATATTTATGTCCACACCTCCTAGATTCACTATATATTCTACAATTTCTAAATCATTTTCTTTACACGCAATCATTAAGGCATTCATACCATCATTGGTCACCGCATTTATATCAGCACCATGCTCCACTAAATATTTTACATTTTTAAGATTATGATTATGACATGCATATAGAACAGCGGTGTATCCACAATTATTACTATTATTAATATATAAATTGGCATTATTTTTGATTAACAATTTAATGATATCTGGATTACCACTTTGACAGGCGAACATCAACGCCGTATAGCCATAGGTACTAATGGAATTCACTTCAGCACCATGATCTATTAAACATTTTGCCATCTCATAATTTCCCCTTTTACAACTCATCATTAATTCCGTAATTGCTAGAATAGATTTTTGATTAATGTCGACGATGACGTCATTTAATTCTAAAAGATATTTTACCACCTTGAAATGGTTATGTTCACAGGCAAACATCAATGCGGTATAGAGTGAATTATTTTTTATATTAACATTGGCATTGTGCTCGATTAAATATTTCACCACTTCAAAATGACCCTTTATACACGCTTTCATTAATGCCGTATATCCATTAATATCAATACCATTGACATCATAACCATTTAAAATTAAAGACTTTACGCCTTCAATATCACCATTTAAACTTTTATTTACTAATCTATTATTACCGAGAGAATAAGCACATCCATTTGTATAATTTTCTTGTTTTTCAAAAAAATCAACAATATTCCAATTACCATTTTTTATTGCATTTCCTAAAGGACTCTCCTCATTCTTAATATAGTTATCGGTGATGAGATGATTAATATCATGACTATCATCTGTATATACAATAGAATCGATATATTTACTATTAATATCAATGATGGCTTTATTTTCCACTAAATATTTTGTAATTTCAAAATAACCATTTTTACAAGCGTCCATTAAGGGGGTTATACCATATTTATCATATTTATTTACATTAGCCCCATGTTCCACTAAATATTTTACAATTTTTAAATCAGGAAAAGAATTAATTAAGACAGATCTACCATTACAAATATCATCATCATTAATATCCTCACCATTTTCAAGAAGGTATTTTATCATTTTAAAATCCTTTCGACCACAAGCGGCAATCAATACCGACTCATTTAATGAATTTATTTGATATTCATCTGAATCCGTACTATCTTCTTGTGATTTAAAATCAGTATCTGATCTTTTTTCAATCAAATATTTCAAAAGTTCAAAATTTCCCTCTTTACTTGCAATATAGGGAAGAGTTTTATATCCATAATCGTAAATATTTAGACTATTTACCTTTTTTATAAGATACTTTATTATTTCTAAATCACCTAATTTTATATAGTCCTCAATTGGAAAATAAAAATCCAATGGTTTATATCCGGTACAATAATCAATTAAAAATTTTGTATTTAAATAATCTGATCGATTACCTATTAATTCTCCATAAACATTTAAACCATATTCAATTAAATAATAATAAAAGTCCATATCATATTCCTTTATATACCTCAAATATTTATACTCCACATAATCATCAAATATATTTGTGGTATGATCCAATAGATATTTCATAAAATTTTTATGTTTCTCATCACATATTATACTACTTAAGGAGGAATGACCGTTTAATCCATCTCCATATTTTACATCTATGCCGTGTTCCAATAAATATTTTATGGCATTCTCATGATTTTCCTCTAGCATATCTCCTAATATTGGCATGGTATAATCACTATTTTTTGTAAACTCATCAATATTAAATCCTTTATCTATAATAAAATCTGCCATGGCATAGTTTTCATTCCAAAGGTAATAATCTATTATATGACTAATATGAATATTCTTATTATAAATAATATCCGGCGCTTCGAACTTTTTTAAGTAATCAATGACTTCTATTTCGGTGGTTCTCCTGAATTCTTTAGCATTATTATTATAATATATTTTCACGTTATTCCTATACAACCGATCAATTTTATCATATTTTTCAGCCTGAACCAAATCAGAAAGATAATCAAACGGTATCTTTACACATATATCTCTAATATAATCATTATATAACGTAGTTGACTGTTCTTTAGATAGTACAGTTTTATTTTTGAAATCTTGAATTAACATTATAATATACTTTTCCATTGATATTTGATATTCTTTAATTGCAATTTTTAAATAATTATTAAAATTTTCCATATGTTTCTTTTTATCCGTTCCTGTTATTTCGCTTATAATTAAATTTTCGTCCTCATCCTCGTCTTCAGTATCTATGTCAATTTCTTCCTCTCCATTATTTTCACATAATAATCTATCTGATGCAAGATATAATCTTTCAAGAAAATAATTAACATTTATTTTTTTATTATATAAAATTTTAAAAATATCATTATTTAATAATTCTTTATTATATAAATGAATCAATAGATTCTCTCCTTTCCTATTACAAAAATTAATATCGGCACCATTAATTCTTAATTCATTAAATATTTTTATATAGTATTGAATAAGAAAAAAAGAATCTTCAGATTTTAATTTTTTTGGAATTGCATTTACAAATGCAACAAATAAAGGAACTTCCCCTTGTTTAGTTTCATAATTTAAGCAGGTTATATATTTTTTACAACTTTTTATTAGATACTTTATTAATTCAAAAGAACGAGTTTCATTGATTGCGTAAATTAATAAATCAAAATCTTTTGTATTTAAATCATCAATACTGAACAAATTTTTATTATTTTCTACAAACAATTTAAAATCATTCAATAATTGTATATCTTCTTTTCCTGTTGATAATATTTTTTTAGCTTCTATAATATTATCATTTTCTATTGTTTGTTGTATAATCATATTGTTGTATAATCATATTGTTATTTTCAATATGTTCAAATAAAATTTACTTCTTTTTTTTTTTTTTTTTTTTTTTTTTTTTAAATAATAAAAAAAAATTAAATAAAAATAAATAAAAATAAATAATAAATAAATAAATAAATAAATAAATTAATATATTAATAAACAAAAAAAAAGGATATATATTTTTTTTAATTAATCTAATTTTAAAATAGTAATGAAATTTTTATACATAAATCAAATTAAAAATATTATTTATAAAATTACAAAGACAATTATATTATTGAGGTATAAAATATTTACTTCATGAAAAAAAAAAAAATAAAAAATAAAAAAAAAAAAAAAAAAAAAAAAAAAGGAATTTTAAAAAACCCTTAATTAAATACAAAAATTATCATTTATTTTTTATGTGCAAAGTATATTATCCATAAAATACAATTTATATTTAAATATATTAAAATATTTTTTAATTAAATATTAATATAATTATTAAAATTAGCATGTCAAAAAAGAAAAATATTTAATATAATTAAAATTAACTTTTTTAACTTAAAAGGAATAATGTATTAATAAATGTATATTCCTTTATGGAATAAATTTTTAACTATCACCTTATTTGTTTCAATGAACATATGTAAATTGTCAAAATATGCCTGACCCTTAACATAAATAAATAGAAATATAGTAAAAAATAAAAATAAAATAAATGGAAAATATTTTGATATTAAAATCAGTAAATATGATTATTATTTATTATATTATTTTTATTTTATTATTATATTAAATATTATTAATAATAAATGAAACTTTTTTATATTTTTTATTTTAATTTCAAATATATCTTTTCCAATATATGCAAATTAATATATTTTTTTTTTTATTTAATTTTAATAATATTAATGTAAATATTTAATTTAATTAATAGTCTTTTCTGTTTATTATTATTTTTTTTTTTTTTATAAAAAAAAAAAGTTAAAACATAAGGATATTTGACAAATAAAATTATAATATTAGAGAAGGTTATAATAATTGATTTTATATATATATATAAATAGTTATAAGTACATAAATCATTAACAATATATATTTCAACTATGTATTTATAATATATTAACCAATAAATACTTATCTTTTTTTTTTTTTTTTTTTTTATTTCTATACTCTATATAATATATATAAAAAAAATATAAAAAATAAAAAATAAAATGAAAAACTAATCATTTAAAACATATATGAATAATGCATTTATAAACTTTTATAATATACTTGTTATTTAATTAAACATTATTATAAAAAAATATTTAATGCATACAAGTTTATTTGTATCTTCTTTATTTTTATTTTTTTTAATTCTATTCATTATATTTTTTTTATAAAATTACAAATATAAGCTTCATTTTAAGAAAATATTTTTTTTTTTTTTTTTTTTTTTTTTTTTTTTTTTTTTTTTTTTTTTTTTTAAATTTTAAAGAATAAAAATTAAAATAAAATAAAATATAAAACATAAGTTTTGTTAAATAAATTATATTTCTTGTATTTCTTTTATTTAGTATTTTGTTATAATATTCCAATTTTTTTTTTTATAGTTAAATAATTATACAATATTTATTATATTTATTATATTTATTATTTATATATTTATGAAGATTAAAAAGAAAAAAAAAAAAGTTAAAAAAGTAAATGAGGTAGAACGAATCAATTCCTAAAGGAATATAAAAAAAAGTATCATAATTATATGATCATCCAAAAAAAAAAAAGTTAAAAAAAAAAAAAAAAAAAAAAAAAACATGATAAATTAACTGTTATAATGTTATACATGAATGATTCATATATGAAGAAATAGTAAATACATGAAAAGGGTAAAAAAAAAAAAAAAAAAGGGAAAAAAAGAAAAAGTAAAAAGATATGAGAATGAAAAATGTTAAACCTTTCTTAAAAAATTTTTTTAAAATTAACTAATAATTTTTTTGATAAGAAACCACGATTATTAGCAATGGCGATAAGCAATTGTACTAAAAACATTCATTACACGAAGTTTGGATTTTTTTTTTTTATTTTACCATCACCCTCTGTATCACGAGAATTAAGATGAACTTCCCCTCAGTAAGCCTCATAGAAGGGGATACGTCCCTTAGGAGGCAATATTAACAACTATTTCAATCTTTTCATAATAAAAAAAAATATATATATATATAACATATATATAAATATATATATGCCTTTTAAACTTCATTTTCTTTTATATTAGTAATTGGAAAAAAGAAATTAAAAAATAAAAAAAATAAAAATATGTAAAAAAAAAAATTAAACTAAAATTTAAAATGTTTTTCTTTTCTTTTCTTATTTTTTTTTCTTATTTTTTTTTCTTATTTTTTTTTTTATGAAAAAAATTTTCAAAAGAAAGATTTAGAAACAATTAGAGGATAAATAAAATTTTTAGGTACCTCATTTTAATGAGGTACTTATATATGAGACATATATTCATTTTCTAGAAAAACTACTATACCCATAAATAATTAAAAAAAAAAAATAGGAATTATATATATATAAATAATTGTTACTATTATTTTTTAACAGGAATTGTATAAATAATATAATTAACTGTTGCTATTATTTTTAACAGTGTACATTAATATTATAATCTATATTAATTATTCTTTTTATTTTTTTTTAAAAAAAAAAAAAAAAAAAAAAAAAAAAAAAAAAAAAAAAAAAAAAAAAAAAAAAAAAAACATAAAAAAAGAATTTCTATGTACTTTAATCCTGTATAAGTAAAAAAAAAAAAATTAAAATTAAGATAGGTTTAGGAATTATATTTTTTATAATACCAAAAAATACAAAAAAAAAAAAAAAAAAAATAATAATAATAAATAATTATCATATGATATTTAGTTAGTAAATATATATATATATTTAAATATTAAAAAAAAAAAAAAAAAAAAAAAAGGAATTTTAAAAAATAAGCTTTAATTATAATTTTTATCATGTTTTAATTATATTATTAAGATTTAATGATGATGATGATGATAATGATGATTTAGTTTTAATTTTTAAAGGAAGATGAAGTTTTTTAATAATTTTTTATTATAAAGTTTTTATTTTTATTATTATTTAGTTAGTTAGTTTATTGATTTTGATTTTATCTCATCAATATTATTAATTAATAATACTATTTTTTTTTTTTATTTCATTATTAATGTTTAGAAAAAAAAAAAAATAAAAAATAAAAAATTAAAATTATTCCCTAAAACTTAAAAAAATTTATAATATCAAATGAAATGAGATAAAAAAAAAAATAAAAAAATATTAATAAAAAGTATCTATTATTTTTATGTTTTTTTGTTTTTTTTTCAAATCTTCAAAATATAAAAAAAAAAAAAATGAAAAAAATAAAAACTAAGGTTTATATGAATAAAAACACATATATATCTATTTTTTTCCCTTCCTTTTTCTTTTAATTACAGTTTAATAAAATTTATTTGAGATATATATATATATATATAAAGATATATTTAATTAAAAAAAATAAAGATGATTATTTTCAATTTTTCATTTTCTTCTTTTAAAAAGAAACTTTTTTATTCATTTTTTTTTTTTTTTAGTTTTATTGTTTTATTTTTATTTTTATTTTTATTTTTGTAAAAAAAAAAAAATAAAATTAAAAACCAAAATAATTAAATCAATAATTGAAATAAAGTAAAAATAATTAAATAATTGAAATAATATAAACAAAATAAATAAATAATAATAAAATAATAATAATCAAATAATTAATAAAGATAATTTTTTTTTTTTTACTTTTTTATTGATTACAATAATTTTTTTTTTATTGATTAATAGTATTTTTTATTAAAAAAAAATATCTATTACATATTATATAAATCTTTAAGTAATACATATTTTTTAACTGGTATAAAATATCTATATTTAAAGATGCCAAAGATATATTTTTTCTTTATTATTATATATATATATTTTATTATTATTATGAAATTTAATTATTTAGTTTCAGGACACGAAATCAAATGGTTTAATAAAATTTAAAAAATAAAAAATAAAAATGCAAAAAAAAAAAAAAAAAAAAAAAAAAAAAAAAATTAATATTACTACATATATTTTATTATTTATTTATTTATTTATTTATTTATTTATTTATTTTTTTTTTAAAAAAAAAACATTTATGTACTGTAAGCAGTTAAACTGTCATCTTAATACATTCTAATCCAAATATAACTATTTTAATTTTTTTATTATCCAAATTATTTTTATCTGGATTGTACATATAAAAAATAAAAAATGACTAAATTAATCAAAAATAGCTCGATATAGAAAGAGTCTTCTTCATCTCCGTTGAAAATAATGATCACATTAAGTGTTACAAAAAAAAAAAAAATCATTTTTAAAATATGGACAAAAAAATGAAAAAAAAAGAAAAAAATCATTTATAAAATATGGATAAAAAATAAATAAAAAAAGATATTCATTAATAAAATATAGATAATAAGTAAAAAAAAAAAAAATTAAAAATAAAAAATAAAATTTTATTTATAAAAACTAAAGCAAATAAAAATAAAAATAAAAAATAAAAAAAAAAAAATTAAAAATGTAACATAAAATTATATATATATATAAATTAAAATAAAAATAAAAATAAAAAAAATTATAAAAAAATAAAATTATCATGTTGGTACTCATTTCATCATTATACATGAAAAAGAAGAAAAAAAAAAATTTAGAAAAAATCTATATATTTAATAAAAAGAAATATATTTTAAATGATATTATTTAAATTATATTTAATTTTAAAAGCATAATATAAATAATAATAATAATAATTAAACAACATTAATAACAATTTCAATAATAATAATAACAATAATAATTAAACAACATTAATAATAATAATAATAATAATAATAATAATTAAACAACATTAATAATAATATAATAATAATAATAATAATAATAATTAAACAACATTAATAATAATAATAATAGTTTGTTTATTAATCATCATGCTCCCATTTATTACTATTAATTATTATTCAAAAAATAAAAAAAAAAAAATAAAAAATAATTTTTTTTATAAAAATTATGGAATAAATATACAATATTTTTTATTTTTTTATTTTTTTAATTTTTTATTTTTTATTTTTTATTTTTTATTTTTTTATTTTTTTAATTTTTTATTTTTTATTTTTTATTTTTTATTTTTTATTTTTTATTTTTTATTTTTTATTTTTTTATTTTTTATTTTTTATTTTTTATTTTTTATTTTTTATTTTTTATTTTTTATTTTTTATTTTTTATTTTTTATTTTTTATTTTTTATTTTATTTTATTTTATTTTTTTTTTATTTTATATTTAATAATCTTTTTCATTTTCCTATTCAAATAAGGTTATACTCTATCAAATCTTGATTATTATAATACTAAGAGAAAAAATGACTTTCGGTTTATCCTTCCTATTTATTTATTTATTTATTTATTGTTATTAAGCAATAATGTCAAATATTATCATTAATAATAATCTTTAATTACTTAATATAAATAATAATAAATAATAATATGAATAATAATAATTAAAAATAAATAAATATATAATTATTTATTATATAATAATAAATAATTGAATAATACTAGAAAATGTTAAATATTTAAAAATATAAAAAATCAAAATCAAAATTTTTTAATTTAACCAATATAGGATAAATAAAAAATTTTTTATTTCGATTTTTTTTTTTTTTTATAGTTTTCTTTTTTTGTTTTTTGTTTTTTTTTTCTAATTAATAAATAATAAAAAAATAGAAAAAAAATTAAAAATAAAAAAAAAAATTAAAAATAAAAATAAATGAATAAATAAAAAATAAAGATTCTTAAATATTAAACTATATAGACATTAAAAAGAGATACATTATAATATATAATATTATTAAACTTGAAAAAAAAAAAAATTTTATTTATAAATAAAAAATAAAGCATTTAATAATTAAAAACAACAACAACAAAAAAAAAGTGTTTTAAAACGTTTTTGTTTTGTTTTGTTTTTAATAATTAAAAAAAAAATTTTTTTTATTCATTTATTTATTTATAAATATCATTTGTCATCATTCATTCATATATATAGAGTATGAAACTAAAATAAAATGAGATGAAATGTAGCATGTTCTATAATACTGCCTTCTTTTTTTATTATTCAAATAAAAAAATATATTTATATAATGTATAATAATAATAATTAATATTATAAAAATAAAACAGTTTATAACAATCTATTAATATAAAATTTATTCGAATAATAAAACTTTATTATTCAAATAAGATTTATAATAAATTATTAAATAATAAAAATATATTATTAATATAATAATTATAATTATTATTATTATTTAATTTTTTATTATTTAATTATTTATTATTTAATTATTTATTATTTAATAATTTAATAGTAACACTCCATACTAAAATAAATACTTTTCAACTCTATTTTTTAATACAAAAATTTACCATAATTAGAAAAAATGTATCAATTATCATAATAAAAAGTTAATTTAATCTTAATCTTTAATAAAAATTAAAAAAATTAATAGAAAGAAAAAAAAAAAAAAAAAACATAATCATGTAATTAATGTATTTATAAAAAGAGTAGGGTTCAATAATAATTATTATTATTATTAAATGGAATGAATAGCCATCTCTATTAATGATATAAAATATAACAATATAAAAATAAAAAAATATATATATATATAAAAATACTATATTAAAAAAAAAAAAATAAAATAAAAAATAAAAATAAAATTTAATATTTAATAGTATAATAAATAAATATCAATAAAAAATATAAAAAGACAAAGTTTAAATATTGTTTGAAATACTAAATATTATTCATTAATATTTAAATAAATAAAAAGAAAAAAAAAAGGCATGACTCTAATTAATTATTAATATGAATAATAATATAATAATAATAATAATAATAAGAAAAAATAAAATAAATAAATTCTTTTATTTTCTTTTATTAAAAAAAGTTAATAATAATATATATATATTATAATAATATTAATATTAATAATATTAAAAAAATAGTATTTACTAATATTTTAATTATAGTCTTCATTAACATATAATTAATAAAAAAAATAATTATGATGTATTTTACAATATATTTTTTATTTATTTATTTTATATTTTTAAAAAAAAATTTTTACAATTTATTATAATTATTATTAATTTATATTATTATTACTATTATCATTATAGTTAAATAAAATATTTAAAATAAATTAAGAAAGTGATACTTATATTTATTTATTTATTTATTTTATTATTTTTTATATTAAGAAAGACCTCATCATTTAAGAATATGACATTACATATTATTTATAATTATTTATCTATAATAGTCTAACATTATTGATAACATTTAACCTTTAACACCACTGCATGAAACTATCAAATAAAAATTTTTTTTTACATTTAATAATGGTGAATAATGTATAATGTAATTAAAACAACATTAACTGAAGCTATATTTAACAATAATAATTAATTAATTATTATTTTATTTTATTTTATTTTTTTTTTGCAGCTCATCTACTTGAAAAATGTATTAACAAAAATCATGTCCTTCTTTTTTTTTTTTTTTTTTCTAATTTTTATATTTTAATTTTTTTTTTAAATAAAAATAAAAATAAAAATATAATAAAATACTATATAAAAATCTTTTGTAGTATTATAAATGTTATATGATAACATATATATATATATATATAAAGTATTAATTTACATTAAATATTATCATCATTGTGATATTTTCATAATATGATGCTAAGAATATCACTGTAAATATTATTGTACGTTAAAGAAATAATATATGTCAGAAAAAAACACTTTTTTTTTTTTATTTATAATAATTATAATTAAATATTTATTCATTTTAAATTAAAATACAATAAAAAAATTATATATATATAAATTATTTATTGTTATTATTATTATTAAAAAATCAGTATTATTACTATATTATTACTATATATTTATTATTATTATTAGTTTCAAAAATCTAATAAATGATATTCTAAAATCATAAAAAAATTATTTCCTAAAAAGGACATTCTCGGAAAATAAAATAAAAGAAAAATTATTTTAAAAAAATCAAAAAATTAAAAAATATATATATTTCCTGTGGGATAAAAATATTAATTAACTATATATGTCTATATCTAATTTATGTATATGATATTTGTATCATCAATTAATTTGTATGATAATATAAAATATATATATATATATATATATATGTATATTTTACAGAAAAAAAATTGTATATAATAATAAAAAAAAAAAAATTAATTTATAAAATATAATTAAATCATCATTCCTATAAGTTAATGATAAAATATTTCAAAACATAACAAAAAAAAAAAAAAAAAAAAATATTAACGTAATTTCATTTATTCCTTTTTTTTTTTTTTGATATTTATTTATATTATTTTCTTTTAGGTTTTTTTTTTTTTCTGTATAAAAATTAGTTTTTTACCTATTTTTTTTTTTAAAACTTTTCTACATAAAAACTTATAATTTTTTTTCTGTATATAAGCTTATTATTTTTTATTTATCAATTTCTGTATATTAAACTTTTTTTTTCATATATCTAATTTTTTTTTCTTCCTTTGATCTCTTTTATTAATTTCTAAATATTAATCTATTAATAAATATTACTTTGATTTTTTTTTTTTTTCAAGAAACTAGAAATAAATAAATATATATATATAATATATTTATATATAATAGCATAAAATATATATAAAACACCATTAAAATATTTACCATAAAAAAAAAAACAATATATATATATATATATAAATAAGATAATACTAGTTCATATACTATTAATTTATTTAATGAATTTTTATTTTATAAGGAATCATCCATTAAAAAATAAAGAATAAAAATATTCGTAGTAAAAATAAAATTTTATTTTTCTATTTTATTTTTTTTTTTTTTTTATTTTTTTTATTTTGTTTTTTGTTTTTTGTTTTTTAAAAAAAAATGTTATTAACTTTTTTTTTTTTTTTTTTTGTATTTCAATATAATGAAATAAATAATAAGAAATTTAGATATGAAAAAAAAATATATATATATATAATAAAATATGAAAAAAAAATATGAAAAAAAATAAACAAAAAATATAATATAAAAATAAATAAATAAATAAATAAAAGTAAATATGTAAATAAAATAAAACATAAAACAGTTTTAATTTAGAATCTATATATAAAATAAATAAAATAAAAAAAAATAAAAATAAAAAAAAAAAAAAAAAAAAAAAAAAAAAAAAAGAATAAAAAGAATAAAAAAAATTTTTTTTTTTATTTTTATTAACAACTTTAAAATATAACTAAATCGAATAAAAAATAAGAATTAACAAAAGAAGAAAAAAAAATAAAATAAAATGAATAATAAATAAATAAATAAATAAATAAATAAATTTTAATTTTTATTTTAATATTTAATATTTAATTTTAATATTTAATTTTAATTAGGATAAAATTTATATATTTAATATTTACATTAATTAGGTTAACCTATTAATTATTTACCATATTAATATAAAATTAAAAAAAAAAAAAAAAAAATAAAAAAATAAAATTTTAAATTATTATATAATTTATTATAAATTTAATTTTATTTATATATAGTTAAAAAAGCGGTCTGTTTCTTTTCAATTATATTTTAATAGCTATATATATTTCAATAGTTACTTATTTATTTATTTACTTTTATTATATGGAGAGAAAAGCCGCCCTCAGGGCTGGCTATTTTATTGATATTATTGTGAATTTTTTTTTTTAGACTTTTTTTTTTTTTTTTTTACCTTTATTAGTTATATCATTTATACTATTTTTTTTTAAATAGTTTTATTTATTTATATTTATATTTATATTTATATATTTAAATTGGATAATCACATTTTTAAAAACTAAATAAAATATGAAATAAAATATGAAATAAAACAAAAATAAAAATAAAATTAAAAAAAAAATAAAAATAAAATAAAATAAAATATTATATAATGATATAAATAAACATAAGTATACATATAAATATAAATATAGTTTTAGTTAAATTATATTCTAAAACTATTTAATTCAAATCAAGAATTTTATGAAATTTTTTATTCACTGATTTATTTATTTATTTATTTATTTATTTATTTATTTTCATTTTCCTGGAAATTTTATTTTTTCCTGTAAATGAAATCTTTATTAAATTGAAGGTATTCATGAAGAGGGAGAGATTCCTACAATTTTCGATTACTCATTTATTTATATAATTTATGATACTTTTAATTTATATTTATATTTATATTTATATTTTATATTTATATATTTTAATTAATTATTTTTTATACATTATTTTGTTGAATAAATTTTACAAAATATGATTATTTACAATATTTTTTTTTTCTTTCTGTCGTACAAAAATTCTTATATAGTTAACAGTTAAAAAAAAAATAGAAAAATAAAATAAAATAAAATAAATAAATATTCATTTATATATAATAATAATTATAATAATAATTAAAAAAAAAATTATTTGCCAATTATGAAATAAAAAAAAAAAAAAAAAAAAAAAAAATAGTCACTTATGAAAGAAATAAAAAAATTGATATTAAATTAGTTTTTTTTTTTTTTTCTTTTTATTTTTTCATTTTTATTTCTTTTATTTTTTACTTTTTACTTTTTTACTTTTTATTTCATTTTATTATATCGGTTTTTTCTTTTATTTCATTTCTGTATTTTTTTAATATTTATTTATTTCTTTTTTTTTTTTTTTTTTTTTATTTCATTTCTGTATTTTTTTAATATTTATTTATTTCTGTTTTTTCTTTTTTTGTTTTTTTTTGTTTTTGTTTTTCTTTTTATTATTATTATTATTATTATTATTATTATTATTATTAATTCTATTTATGATGACAGAATTAAAGTCATAAATAATTAATAGTCACTATTAACTAACGATGGATTATAGATTAATATTATTGATATGAATATAGACTTAAATTTATATTTATATTATTTTTATATTTATATATGTTATGTCTTATTTATTTATATTATTATTATTATTATTATTATTATTATTATTATTTACAGTTAGATTAATATACAGAGTATATATTTTATAGTTTTGTAGATTTTATATTTGGATAGATCCGAGTAATGAAAATATATAATATATAAATAAATAAATAAATAAATAAAAAAACCTTACTTCATAAATATTTTAATATTATCATTTCTTTATTTATTTTTTTTAAGTGAAGAAATAAAAGTCAATAAATATATATTTTATTTAAATTAAATAAATTGAATCTATTGATTAAAGATACTACTGTAATATAAGAGTTTGATTCATACAAATATATTACATCAGGAGAATTAGCGAATTTAATCTATAAATAATAAATATAATAAACTATTAAATAATTATAAAAAATAAGTAAATAATAATAATGTAAATAAATAAATAATAAGAAGAAAGACAAATCCATTCAAATTTATATAATATAATAGAATAAAAAAAAAGGATTAGGAAAATAAAGGAAAAAAGGGGAAATTATTAATTGAAATATTGAATAAAAAAAAAAAAAAAAAAAAAAAAAAGATAAAATACTTTTTTTTTTTTTTTTTTGTAAATAGACATTTATTTATTAGTTAATCAATTTATTTAATAAAATAATATTCCTTTTTTTTTTTTTTTTTAAACGATTCATACTCTAAATAATGAAAATAAACTAAATAATAATGAAAATAAAATAAATAATAATGAAAATAAAATAAATAATAATGAAAATAAAATAAATAATAATGAAAATAAAATAATAAAATAAAATAAAAGTATGAATGAATAATACACAAATAAGAATGAAAAAAAAATATTACATAGTAGGCATAGCATTAACATATAATTAAATTAGGATAGGGAAAAAATAATAATAATAATAATAATAAATAATTTAATTTATCGTTATTTATTTATTTAATAGTTTCATTAAATAACATCAAAGATATAAAATAAATTGAAAAGTTTATAATGTAGAAGTGAAACAAAAATTATACTTTTTTAAATATGAATAAATAAATTTCATATATTCTAATTAGGAAAATGGTTTTATGGAGGAGGAAAATTCAATTGAAATAATTAATCAAATATTATTATTATTCATTATTATTTATATTAATAATAGTAATACTATTTATATTTATTATGATTATGATTATGATTATTACTTATTTTATATTAATTTATTTTAAATGTATTTTATATTATTTTTAAATATATAATATATAATATTAATATTATTATTATTATTAATAAGAGACTTTTAATATTGATATAGCATTCATCTTCCATAATCATAAATAGTTCAAATATTTTTTTTTTGATATTTTTCATTATTTTAATTTTTTATTTTTAAAAAAATTTTTAATATTACAAAATCTTTTTATTTTATTTTATTTTACTTTATTCAATCTCTACTTTATACATTTAATATTTCAACTTATTTTATTTTATTTTATTTTATTTTATTTTATTTTAAATTTTTAATTTTTATATATTTTTTATAATATTTATATTGTTTTAAAAAAAAATAAAATATATAAAAAAAAAAAATAATAAAAATTTTTAATTATTTCCTTTTTTGTTCAATGATTAAGATTAATAATAATAAAAATAAATAATTAATTAATTATAATTAATTATATGAATAAAAAAATTTTTTTTCTCATTTTATTTTATTTTATACTAATAAAATAAAAATAGAAAAAAAAAATACATTATTTATTATATTTATTATATAAAATTACAGAATAATGAAATCTTTATCTTCAAAGTTAACCGGAGTAAATTTTAAAATAAAAAAATATATATATATATATATAATGATATAGAAAAAAAATTATTATAATAATAAAATAAATATATATATGTAAGATTCTTATATAAAAAAAAAGTTTATATTATTGTGTATGTCATTTTTACCGAAATTATTTATTTTTTTTTTATTAATTTATACTATATTAATATTTATATTAAATATTTATATTTAAAATGTTTTATAATAACCATCAAAGGATAAATGGATGATTGACAATTGAAAAAGTTTAAAAAACATAAAAATAATAATAATAATAATAAAAAATTATTAATATATAATAAATAATATTTTTTAAAGTTTTATGTTTTATCCAAGAAATTTCAAAACAATAAAAAAAAATTAAAAATAATAATAATAATAATATTAGTATAAATAGTATATTAAAAAATATATATATATATATATATATTATTATCATTATTATTATTAAATTATGTATT
>JACVTC010000023.1:1495000-1502500 GCA_016946835.1 Neocallimastix lanati (nom. inval.) | reverse complement strand
AAGCTTAATTATTCATTCTGTACTTTATACACATTTAATATTCTACTACCTATTTAATTTTTTTTTTTAATTCTTATTCAATCTGTACTTTAAACACATTTAATATTTAATATTTCAAGGTTCAACACTATACATAGGTAATGACTGACCAAATAAACCACTATGGTGGCTGTACAATCCATTTAAGGTCGTGGTTTCGTTTCGTGGTGACATGAACCTAACATCTATTAAATACTTACTACGACTCTTTGGTTGGTACTCACACTATAAACATGGTATTATGTGGAAAAGAAGGACATCATAGATGTACGGAGACAAATGTCTTAAAAAAAAAATTTTTTTTAGAAATATTATATTATTGAAATATTTTTGCCATACTTTTTTTTTCAAATTTCAATATAAAAAATAAAAAAAAAAAACCTAAGAATCCATAAATAACATAGCATAATCTATCATTAAATAATATTTAATAAGATATACATCAATCATCTTTTTTTTAAAAAAAAAAAAAAAAATTAACCTAAAAATCATGCAATAACTAAAGGATTAAGGGTAATAAGTCAATACTATTTTTTTATTTTTTTTTTTATTTATTTTTTTTTTTTTTTGATATGGATGACAAATGAAATTATTTATTTATTTATTTTATTTTTTTAATTTTTTATTTTTTTTTTAAAAAAAAAAAAAAAAGAATTTTATTTATTATTTTTTTTTATATATTTATTTACTTTTTTGTTGTTGTTGTTGTTCTTTCAATGTAGGTAGATTACATTAAAAACAAAAAATGATTATCAAATAAGAAAAAATAAAAAAAATAAAAAAAGTTAATGTATATAAACAATAAAAAAAAAAAAAATAGTTCTTCATTATTTTTATATAATTATAATAAAAAGTGTTAGTCATCGTTTTTTTTTTTTTTTTTTTTTTTTTTTAGTAAACTATAATAAAAATTTTATTTATTATGAAATAGACTTCCATCTATTTAAAATTTATATTCATCAATTTAAATAATAAAAATAAAGATATATAATATATTACAATTGATAATATATATAATTTTAATCTTTTAATGCTTTTATATGTTTTTATGATGATGTATTTACAAATTAAAAAAAAAATGTTACATTTAAAATAAAATAAAATAAAATAAAATACACTTTACTCTTACTATATGTAAACTATATATTAATAATAAATGATGTAATAAACTTTGTTTAAAAATAAATAAATAAAATGAATAAATATAAATTGAAACTAATATATATTATTATATATAAACAATTATTTCTTTTAATCTTATTTATTTATTTATTTATTTATTTTTGATTCTTATTTTTTAATTTTTAATTTTTGTTAGGCTTAAATCTTAATATAACCAAAATTTAATCATGGTTGAAAATTGCCAATAAAATTATTATTTTTTTATTTATTTACTATTATTATTTTTATTTATTTATTTATCTATTTACTATTATTATTTTTATTTATTTATTTATATATTTACTATTATTATTTTTATTTATATATTTATCTATTATTTTATTTATTTATTTATTTAATGGTTTCAATAGTTTTATTAAAAAAATATTTTGTATTTTAAACCATTTAATACGGTTTCAATAATTTTATAAAAAAATAATAAATATATTATATAAATTAAATATATAAATTAAATAAATATATAAATTAAATATATAAATTAAATAAATAAATGAATTAAATAAATAGTCATTAATATATTTTATTTTATTTCAATTATTTTTTACTGTTTTAGGAATAAATAATATAAATATTCTTTATATTAAAATTGAATACAATATAATTAGATAAAATAAAATAAAATAAAATAAAAAACAGAATTTTATTCTTATAATATAATATAATATAATTTAATATAATAAAATATAATATTATTTAATATTTATAATTTTCTAATCTGTCAAATTATTATTATAATCTATTCTAAAATGGTTATATTAAAAAAATTCATTTATGTTTAAATTTTTTTTTTTTTTATAATTTTATTATTAGAATTTAATTTTATTTTAATCTATTTTGTAATACATTAAAAATAAATGAAAATAATAAATGAAAATAAAAAAGAAAATAATAAATAATAACTAATAATAGAAATCATAAATAATAACTAATAATAGAAATAATAATAGAAAAAAAATATAGGAAAAAAAGAATAGAAAATTAATGATAATGATCCTATTAAGAAATATATATATATATATTTAAAATATAAAAAAAAATAAAAATAAAAATAAAAAGATGATCTATATTAATTATTATTATTATTATTATATAATTAATTTATTTTTAATGGTATAATAATAATACTTTTTTAAAAAAAAAAAAAAAAAAGAGAAAGATTTAAAAATACCATAAAAAATTCTTTTTTTTTTTTTATGGTATTAAATCGAAAAAAAAATGAAGATGAAGATGATAATGACTGTTATTCAATTTTTTTTTTTTTTTAAAAAAAAAAAAAAAAGAAGACATAATCGTAAGACGAATATAGAAAAATTAAGGTAGAGTTTATACGCCATGTCTGTAAAAAATTTTTATTTTTATTTTTATTTTTATTTTTATTTTTATTTTTATTTTTATTTTTATTTTTATTTTTATTTTTATTTTTATTTTTATTTTTATTTTTATTTTTATTTTTATTTTTATTTTTATTTTTATTTTATTTTTATTTTTATTTTTATTTTTATTTTTATTTTTATTTTATTTTATTTTTATTTTTATTTTTATTTTATTTTATTTTTATTTTTATTTTTATTTTTATTTTTATTTTTATTTTTATTTTATTTTATTTTTATTTTATTTTATTTTTATTTTTATTTTTATTTTTATTTTTATTTTTATTTTTATTTTTATTTTTATTTTTATTTTTATTTTTATTTTTATTTTTATTTTTATTTTTATTTTTATTTTTATTTTTATTTTTATTTTTATTTTTATTTTTATTTTTATTTTTATTTTTATTTTTATTTTTATTTTTATTTTTATTTTATTTTTATTTTTATTTTTATTTTTATTTTTATTTTTATTTTTATTTTTATTTTTATTTTTATTTTTATTTTTATTTTTATTTTTTGAGATTTTATTAAAGATAATTAAAAATAAATATGTAAATAAATAAATAAAAATAAAAAAAAGTAAATTAGTTAAATTAGTAAATAAGTAAATAAATAAATAATAATAAATATTAATAATAAATATTAATAAATATTAAATTATAACGAAAATAAAAATAAAATAAAAATAAAAACAGGTATATCATACTAAAACCTTATTATTTAAAGAAAAAATGATGAAAATGGCTGAACATTCATTAAAAGAAAAAAAAAAAAAAAAACGTTCCAGATATAGATGATGATATAGATGATTTAGATATTACCAATTAAATTTATTTTTATTATTGCTTTATTTTATTTTCTTGTTCCTATATATATATTTATTTTACTTATTTATTAAATATTTAAATAAAAGATATATAATAAACAATATATAAAATAAAAAAGAAAAGATAAAAAAGAAAAGAAAGAATAACTTTAAAATGATTACATATTATATATAATTAATTAATTATATTTATATTTATATATTAACATAAATATAATAATATTTAAATATTGATAATATAGATATAGAAATGATTTTATATATATAAAGTTTTAAAAGTTATCGATTTCATCAATATTTACTTTATTATTATTATTATTATTATTATTATTATTAATTTAAACTTTATTTTAATTTCTTTTTTTTTTCTCATTTTTATTTTTATTTTTATTTTCATACTCTTTTTTCTTATCCACTTTTTTCTTTTTTTTTTATATTTATTTATTTATGTATTTAATTTTATATTTATTTAATTATTAAAATTTTATTTAATTTTTTAATTATTTTATATATTTTATATTAAAATAATAATAATAATATATTATATTTTGAAACGGATGCAATGTAACATTGGTCAATATTTATATTTTGTATATTTTTTTTATTTTTATTTTTATTTTTATTTTTATTTTTTTTTTATGAAAAAAATTAAATAAATGAATGAATATGTTTTATTACGTTTTATATATATATTTTTTTATAATTTTTTTTTTAATTATTTTCATTTTTATTTTCATTTTCATTTGATATTTCCTAAAAAAGACAAAACAAAACGAAAAAAAAAAAAATTATATTATATTAAACTAATCCAAATTCTAAACTTATTTTTATTATTATTTTTATTATTCTTATTTAATTATTCTTTATTAAATAATTATTCTTTATTAAATAATGATTATTATTTTAATTATTATTTATTAAATTATTAATGATTAATGATTAAAGAAAAAAAATTTTTTTTTAATAAATTTTTTAATGAAATGGTTAAATTCGTCCTTTGGTAAAATAAAAAATAATTTATATTAAATTAAGCGAGTTTTAATATAAAATAATTAATGTTCATCATCATCTTCATTATATAATTTTAAAAAAAAAAAGTTCTCGATTAATAATAATAATAATAATAAAAATAATAATAAAATAATAAAAATAAATATAATAATATATAATAAATAATAATGAAAATAGTCTATAAAATATAAAGATTAAATAATAAAATGTTTTTTTTTTTTTTTTTTTTTTTTTTTTGGAATTTTTATTAAATTTTATATTTATTTTATTTTAATATTTTTTTTTTAATATTTTTTTTTTTATTTTTATTATTTTTATTTTTATTATTTTTTTTTTTAATTAAAATAAATTAATAAATAAAATGAATTTCCCCAAAATAGATAAAAAAGGAAAATAAGACTAAAGAAGGGAAGATTTAATTAAAAATAAAATAATAAAAATAAAAAAATAAAAATAAAAAAATAAAAATAAAAAAAATAGAAATAAAAATAAAATATATATAATATATATAATATAATAATAAAAAAAATAATAAAAATAAAAAATTAAAAATTAAAATTAAAAAATAAAAAAGAAAATAAAAAATAAAAAATAAAAGTTATCCTTTCTTCTCTATGAATTATGTAATTTTTTATTTTATTTTATTTTATTTTATTTTATTCAATTTGTACTTTATATTCATATTTCAACGATTTATTTTTATTTTTATTTTTATTTTTATTTTTATTTTTATTTTTATTTCGTTTTGTTTCAGATATATATTATATATATATATATTATTATTTTTTTCTTTTTCATATAAATAAATAGAATATGAAATTTTAATTTATATATTTTATATTAATTTCGTTTTAGCTTTTTTTTCTTTATTATTTTTTTTTTTTTAATTTCTTTTCTTTATTTTTTATTTTTTTCATCCACTTCATTCATTCACCTTTTTTTTTTCCCACTTTTTTTTTTTTTTTTTTTTTTATGTACATTTCCTTTTTAAATTATAAAAAAAAAAAAAAAGTTGATTGTAATTTTCCATTTTAATTTATTTATAATATTGTCTTCCTTTCTTCTTCTTTTTTTTTTTTTTTTTTTTTTTTTTTTTTCTAAAATTATATATATATTATTATTTTTTATATAGAGTTTTATAATAATTAAAAAGAATAAAAATAAAACAAAATAAAATTAAAAAATAAAATAAAATTAAATAATAAAATAAAATTAAATAATAAAAATAAAATAAATAAATGATGTGGAAAATAGTATCTTTCCCATCCATCATTAATTTTAAAATCGAGTTTTAAGGGGACATTTTAATAAAAAAATAAAATAATTTTGTTTTTTTTTAATTTAATTTATTTTATTTTAATTTATTTTATTTTATTATCATAATATTTTAATTATATTTTACTATTTTATTTTATTTTCATAATTTTTTTTTTCTGAAAGAAAAAAAAAATATTAAAATAGATTTATTATTAGAATATTATAATTTTCATATTATATTAGTTTAATATCTACCTCAATAGGGTTATTTTATTGTTATTTATTATTATTATTATTTGTTTGTAAAACATTTAATGTTTTATACCTTTTTTTTTTTTTTTTTTGGATTTTTACATATAACGTTTCATCTTGATTATCATTTCTATCAAACTATTTTGTGTAATTAGATTAATGGGAAAAGGTATTATAAAAAATTTTTTAAAAAAAAAAAAAAAAAAAAGGGATAAAAAATAAAATAAAAAAAAAACTTTAAAAATTACAAACATTAATAATATAATGCAATACTACTACAACTAATAATGATAATAAATAAATAAATAAATAAATTTAAAAAAAAATGAAATAATTTTATTTTCTATTATCTTGATAATATCATCATTATTATCATCATTATCATCATCATATTTTGTAATTGAAATTGTGTAAAAAAAAAAAAAAAAAAAAAAAAAAAAGTTTATTATCCTATGAAGGTGTTGTGAGGTTCAGAAGGAAAAAATAAAAAAGTTTAATATTTAAAAAAGTAGTATAATTCTAACTTTTTTAAATTTTTTTTTTTTTTATTTTTTTTAATTTTTTTAATTTTTTTTTTTAAAAAAAAATAAATAATAAATAATAAATAATAAAAATAATTAATAATAAATAATAAAAATAAATATTTTAAAATTAATAGGATTAATAGAGTTTTTTTTTTAAAAAAAAAAATTTTTTTCTTTTTTATTATGACACTATACAAATTATATTTTATAGTATTTTATTATTTTTTGGTTAATATTCTTTTAAACTTTTCATTATTATTATTATTAGAAGTAGTAGAATTAACTTTTTTTTTTTTTTAAAAAAAAAAAAAAAAGCTTTTATATTGTTCTTGTCCAGAGATGAATGGTAATTTCTGTAAAAAAAAAAAAAAAAAAAAAAAAAAAAATTAGAATTTAAAATTTAAAATTTAAAATTTAAAAAAAAAAATAAAAAAAAAAAATATTTTTTTTCTTTTTTTAAAGATAATTAGTATAGAAAAAGGACAATTTGCATGAAAAATAAAAAAAAAAATTATTTAAAAAAAAATTTTTTTTTTATCTATTTATTTTATTTTATTTTATTTTTATTATTATAATTATTATTGTCAATAATAATAATAATAATAATATTTTTTTTAAAAAAAAAAAAAAAAAAAAAAAACTTTGAAATAAAAAAAAAAAAAGTTTTTTAATAATTAAATTTTAATAGCCAATTTTTTTTTTTTTTATTTAAAAAAAATGTTTATTTTTTTTTTTTTTTTTGTTAATTTTTTTTAATAAATTAATATTATTTTATTATTATTATTATTTGTTATTTTATTATTTTATTATTATTTTATTATTATTTGGTATCTGTTAATTAATTATTTGTTAAACTTTATTATATTTCAAAAAAAAAAAAAAAAAAAAAAAAAAAAAAAAAGAAAAAAGATAAATGTATCCTTATTAAAAATAAAATAAAAAAATTAAAGATACAAATTACCCACTATCCTCTTTTCTTCTTTTTTTTTTTTTTATTGAAATATAATATTTAACCAAAAAAATCACCAATGTTTTATGT